>PVJI01024045.1:0-22540 GCA_004026765.1 Micronycteris hirsuta
AATCCTATGTAAATATGCCCTAAGCCCCTAATAAAAACCCTGGCTGGGCAAGCCACGAGGCTTTTTTCCCTAGGATAATGGGAGAAAATGCCCGTGACCCTGGCTTCATCTCATAATGTGTCTTTGTGTGTGAATCATTGATGCTTCAGGCCCAAGTCCACCCCACGGCGGATTCTGCGGGCTCGGAATCCGCCACATTCCCCAAGTCCTTTTCCACCTCTGTTCTCAGAGACATCCCGGGTCAGTGTCCCCAAGGTAGGGAACCCCGCAGAACCAGCCCACCACTCCCCCACAATCAGCCATTTTCATCACAAGATAGGCTCCTGGAGCAGCGGATCTCCTTATCTACAAAGGCTCTTACTGTGTCAGTCCTGGAGCCTGGTGTTCCAGGGGGGCCTGGCACGCCTCTTCTGCCCTGTTGAATGAACAAAACAGATGCGTGACAGTAATTACACAGCGCGGACACATTTCTCCTCAACCTCCGCCGGTTTGCTCCAGGGAGGCGGGATGGGTACCCACCAACTGGAGAATTATTCTCCTTTTGGAATGCAGCTCTGCTTCCTCTGGTCATAAATCATCTCTGTGTGGGTAATGAGGAACTGCAGGACAAAATGCTAATGACATGGCTTCATCTGTTCATCACCGCTGCCTAATGCGCAATTACGGCGCAGTTAGAATATTTAAATCAAACTATCCCCACAGAGTGGGTAATTAAAGCATGCCACATGCCCAGTACAGATACTGCTGGTCTGGATTTCTACCTTTGGACTTCTTGTTCTGTTTAGCTGACCTGCGTAGACTATACCCTAATGGGAATAAAATTGTGAGTATCTTCCAATACTCACGAGTCTTCCCAAGATAGAAAAGGAAGAAATAATTATGAGCCTACAATGAAACTTACATTTACCATTTAATAAAAATTGCAGGTGACATTTCCTAAAGGGTTCTCACACGGCACGGTTAGTTACTGAATTCCCACCATCACCATTAAAAGTAGGCTTTTTGTCTTATTTTGCAGATGAGAAAATTAAGGTTTATAGAAAGTGGCCCAAGGCCACAGGGATGGTAAAGGACAGGTCCTGAAATAGGGCCCAGCCCATCCCCAAAGCAAAGTCCTTCCACCATATCAGACTTCCCCCCTGGTGGAGTGGCCAAGAACACTTCCTCAGCCAGAAGATCCAGATAATAACCTTTTAAATTTTTTTAAAAAAATAAGATGATCCAATTGCTGCTTGGGAAGGTTCATGAGATCGATCCCAGGAGAGTTTCCTCCAGAGTGTGGGCTATACAGTCTACCAGATTTTGTGCTTTTTTATCGTGTGCTATGAAGAATATGCTGGCTTTTTAGGGTGTCCTCTGGATCCTGGGAAGACCAGCAACCCTTTTGATGGTGGTTCTTATTAGCTAGCCCTACATTTAAGTTAGAGTTTGGATGTTTACACACATAAATGATGACCTCGAGGGTATGGCTTAGTGAAGCAAGTTCCCCCAAGTTCCTTGAATCCCATAGGAGAAGATAAGAGGAATTAAAAGATCCTTTTGTTCCTAAAAATAACTTTTGTATGAAGTATATCCACTCTGATTCAAAATTCTTTCTATGCATTTCATATTCTACCACTAAGACTTGAGCCTCACAAGTTTACTTTCAAATGCCCCATAATTACTTGTCGTCCACGTTCTCCTTTCAAGCCCTTAGGTCCTTCTATGATACTGTCAAGTCCAGGAACTCCCTAAAAATAGGAAATAAAAAGAAAAATTAATAGAAATGTGACTTGTGTGTGACATATTTAGTTACCCCCAAAAGTGGACAGAAGCCCAACCCAATGGAAAGCAGGAATAGGTTAAGATGGTGTTTTCTTTTCTTTCTTTGATTCATATTATCAGAAGGGAGTAGAAACCCAAGGTGTGCACAGGGGACAGGGTGGGGGGAACGTAGAGCTCATCAAAGAAAGCAGAGCCGAGGGTGACATGATGTGTTTATGACAACTCTTATCCTGGGCCTGGGGGTACCCCTTCTGGCTCCTGCAGTCCTTTCTCTTACCATTTGTTCTTTTTTCTCGGGGCCTAGGCAAGTTTATGCCTGAGGGTTTGTAGACTTGACTCTCCCCGCCCCTTGGGAAAGGCAAATGTTTGCAGTGGGCTCTGTTGTAAGAACATAAGCATGCTGAGCCGCGCCGAGGGCAGCGTCTGCCACCCGCTCCTTCTTTCTTCTCACGGGCGCGTGGCTGCTTTCTTCCCACATATGCTTACCCCTACTTTTTCAGTTTTCAAAAAAGCCTGGTGTTTTTCCCAATAGTCACACAAATGTTCCAGCAGAAACTCATTACCAACAGGCACACATTGTGGGGTATCATCCTACACGCGCCAAGCCGAAAGCTCTTTATCTCCGGGAGTTAGGACCACAAACAGAGCAGCGTCCCCATGATGCTGGACGATCAATGGGGCCAGTCAGTGCAGTCAACGCTCCAATAAATTGAGAAGGGAAAACAATTATCCAGCCCTACTGAGTGCCAGCTGTTGGCTGTTTGGCTGACAGCCGCCCAGATTACCTTCATCAATCAATAAGTAATTTGTGATCACCGACAGGGACATGTCATTGTTCCAGCGAGTTAGTAAGCTTTTTAAACAAGTAGTTTGTCCACTTACAGGGTTTATAGGCTAATGGAGTGAAAAAATGGGCTTAGAATTTACTTTATAACCAATATTATTAAAACAAAAATTATTTCTCTCTTCCACAGAAAGATTATTTTCTGTGGAAACCAAAGATTATTTTCTGCATTTTCTGTTTTATTCTTTAAATATTTCTCTGTTAATTTCTCCAAGCAGGATATACCTAAATTATAATATTAGATAAGTATATTTGGTGAGAAAGTTATGTAAGGAAAAGGAAGGTAAGGAAGTAATGTAAAGCCCAGAATTTTATTCCACTGCCTGTATACACTTCTTATTGTGGCCCAACTCCTAACTATTTGATTCAAGAGATGACATAAAACAATCACCTTCCAGCACATTCTGTAGACTAGAACATCCTAATTCTCATGTGGACCCATTGTTTGGTTAGTCTGAATAGAATATCTCATCAAGTCTTTCAAATTCTGTAAAACTGGACATAAGAGCATCATATAACTCAAATTTATGATTAAACATGGGCTTCTAATAATGGTATGTTTTAGAATGATAAACTCTGTAACTCAGATAAATGATGTAGCTCAGCTTTCCTCCAAGTTACATGAGATTTGAAAAAATATTTCAGTCTAAATGGGAAATTTCAAACAGCCAAGCTAGCTTTCACGATTGGACATTCTTGCTGAACATAGGTTTTTCAGAAATTTGGGTCATCTGCATATATCCCTGTACATAATCTGATCATGTGTGTTCTATCTATTTTGTCAATCTTTTTATGACATTTAAAAAAATTTTCCTAAAATAGTAACCCTCAAAAAGCATGGAATTGTCTTCAATTTGAGATATATATTCCCAAGTGGAAGAATTATCATGCATTGAAAAACCATCTAAAGTTAGTATAATGACAAACCACTCAACTCAGAAAAGCTCCAGTGGGTTGAATTTTCAGCCATCTCTTGAAGCCACAGAACATTTTTTTCTAAATAAAAATCTTTTTTACATTATTCAGATTCTTTAAAGGTGTTACATAATCATACAGACAATCTAGCAGACAATTAGGGGTAATTCTGATCATAGTGAATGGCAGTTTTAATAATGCCCCAAGTGGGTTTTGGGCCATCATATCCAGATGACTGAAATGCCTTTGTATTTGCACTACTATTTCTTAATTATCTGTATTGGTGGATAGGTTTTTTTTTCCTCCCGTTAGATAGTTTGAAGATGTTTGAAAATCCTCAGGTCATCAGACTTGTCAGGAGATGTCACTTAGTAAATGATGCTGTCTGCAAGTGCAAATTCCTGTGCTTTATAAATGAACTTGACTTCAATGCATACCTAACATTTACATTTGTCAGTATATATTGCACCAAATTCTTTCTCGTCAACCCATGTGTCCCAGAGGGGGAGTTTTTAAAGACGGAGTCCCCTGAGATTCCCAGCTGCCCCACATCCTTACCAGCACTTGGTATTGTCAGTGTTTATAAATTTTAGCCATTCTGCTCTGGCACATTCTAGTGGGGGTGTAAAAATGTTTGGCTCTAAAAAGTTTATCTGAATATACATATTTCAATTCTCACCTAGGCATTCTAAGTATAGACCCAATAGAAATGTGTGCAAAAGTGCCCCCAAAGACACATACAAGCATGTTCATAGAAGTGCTATTTATAAGAGCAAAAATCAGTAACAACCCAAATACCTACCAAGAGCAGAACCGATATGTAAGTCACGGTATAGTCACGCAGCAGAACACTATACAGCAGCGAGACAGCATGAGCTACTGTTACCCACAACAACATACATGAATCTCACAAGCATAAACTTGAGCAAAAGAAGCCGGGGATAGAAGGGTGAATCATAAATGATTCACTTACTTAGAGCTCAAGAAGAGGTAAATCTAATTTATGATCTGAGGCTAGTGATTACCTTTGGGAGGGCTGGCAGTGACTGGAGCGGACGGGAGAGGGTTTCTCAGATGCTCTATTGTTATCTAATGTTCTATGTCTTTACCTGGGTGGTGAGTACACAGGTGTATTTACATCATCAAGCTATACATTTATCACTTGTGCATTTTTCTGATGTATTTACAGTTCATTAAGTTCTGGAGACCTAACGCACAGAATAGTGATTATAGACAATGATACTATATTATTATATACTTCAAAGATACTAAAAGCCTAGATAGCAAATGTTCTCACCACAAAAAATAAATGGTAACCATGTGCCATGATAGATGAGTTAGCTAATGCTCTAGTGATAATCACATTGCCATATATTAAATGTATCAAATCAACACTTTGTACACTTCAAACTTACACAGTTACATGTCAATTATATCTCACTAAAAAAGTTTAATAAATGTTTAAAAACTAACCTAAGTCCTAATTCATCAAGGTTGTGGAGACTTCCTTATGTGTGAGCACGGTGCTGAAAGCAAGCCCTCCAGTACAAATGTTCCATTTGACTGGGCACGTTCCCCACTGGTGTGGGCCCTGCCTTTTTGGGTGTAGGTCCCTTGAGAGCCGGCACCTTTGTGCCTAAATTTGGCCTAATATAATCTCAGCTGGCTTGGATTAAAAAAAAAAATGAAGCTACTGTACTCAATTGAGAAAGACTTTTGGAGAATAGAAAAAAGACATCGCTTTGTTCCTTCTCCTCTGTCTCTATTTTGAGTCACCCAGAGGAAGTGAAGGAAGTAGACTGGAATCCCTTCCCAGCCCTGAAGCACAAGGACGATTCTGCATGTGTACTCTCAAAAGATGTGTGCAAGTGAAGTGCAAGGGCTTCTCCCTGTCCATGCTCATCTCGGCTGTGTCGAGGATCTAACATAACGAACCTGCTTTTAAAATTCTACAGTCGTGCCTGTGCTGATCTGAACTCAGGATTGCTATTGTAGGACCTTAAAGCGGGGAGGCCTTTCCCGCCGGAAAGGTTTGAGAGAGCCCAGCCCTGACGCTAGTCCCCAGCCCGAGCAGCCGGCACTCACAGGGTCTCCTCGCAGCCCCTTCGCGCCACGGACTCCCGGAATCCCTTTCTTTCCTGGGCTTCCCTAAAGTTAACAAAAATCAGAAGAGGGACAAAACAAGAATTTTTAATAACATGAATAGAAACAAAGAGTTTATCTTCTCCCTGATTTGAATAATTAAATATTTTTTCCAAAGTTATTTTTAAACTAAAAAGGGAAACAACCAAAAAATAGTTTCAGGCATCATATGAATAATTTAAGAGTGACCCCAATTGTTTGCCACAGTGGTGAACTCTGTTCCAGACACATTTATCTTCCTATTTAGTTTTTACAACTACATTATACAGGTATTGTTTATTATCTTTCTTTTAATGAAGCAGCTGAGAGTCAGAGAGATTATCCGTTTTCCCCGAGGTGGTTGCGTCAGCTAGAAAGTGGGTTTCCGACTCCTCCGTCCACACTCTCTATACAGATAAAGTAGACGGAAGCACGGCTGCTGTTGGTGTTCGTTCTAGATGGGAATCAGCTGCTTTTCATTAGTGACCCCAACTCCTGGCTCCCCTCTGAATCTATGCTCTTTGCCATGTAACTCTGCAAGGCCTTTCAACTGTGCATGTGTGTGCGCGTGAACCGGCGAGGGGGAGGCAAGATTCCCTCCCTCTGAGTTTGGCCGTAACTTGATGGGGCCAACAGAAAGAAATAGCAATGTCACTGAGAAAGCTCCAGGCCTAGACCTCAAGAAGACTCGAGACCTGATGTGTTTCTACTTCCTCTCTTCCGCCATGGTCTTGAAGTGGTAATCACATTGCGATATATAAATGTATCAAATCAACACGGACAGGCAGCTTTATGGACCCAGGAGTAGGATAAGAAATATGTGGAACAAAGCCTCAGGCAACCTACAGACACAGGAGCTAAGGGTAGCCATGCTTGGCCTACATCAGGTGAACCTCTCGGACGCCTAAGAACAAGTTTCCTGCTGCATGTGATTGAGGGTTTGTGATTGTTTGCACAAAGCAACCTGTGGCACTGGCCAATGGACACACCCAGGGCAGCTCTTCTACCCTATTAATTACACCTTTCCCAGTACAGGTTTCACGTTGTCTATCTATTGAATCCGTACCTGGGATCCTTCATCACCTTTTTCTCCTTTTCTTCCAGGAAGACCACTGTCACCCTAAGAAACAGAGAAGAATAAATTCAGATCCCCATTTTCTTAATGAGAAAATAGCTCAGAAGGGTCTTTCTGGCACAAAGAGAAAGCTCTACCTGTATGCCATTCAGTCCGTCAAGTCCACTCTCCCCAACTTCTCCCTAAAAAGACAGATGTGATCAGAACAGAGTGCATTACGTTTATGTGGAAAGAAGTCAGACACCAAGCAAGAAGTCTAATTTTGTGTTCCATATACAGCCTCTTGGTTAGGCTGGCCTTGGGTAACACCAAAGTTTACTGAGCAATAGAAACTGTCATAAAATAATATGCATTGCCTGCAATAAAATATAGAAATAAAAAAATTCAATTATTGACAATAAAAAAGGAATGTCAACAGAAACTTCATTCCCACAATCTGCTGGCCAATAATCTCACAAATAAAATATCTTTAGATAGCAACTGAGGAGATAGATGGATATGTTTGGCACCATACCTGATGTCCATTTAGTCCCCTGTCTCCCTGAAAATAGAAAGGACAGTAGTGGTCAGTGTCAGGAAATGGAATTCATGCTGGGAAGACTCCACAATGTCTCATTCAACCCTTACCTTAGGACCATTGGCGCCATTGCATCCCTTAATACCTTGCTCTCCCATTGGCCCAGCGGCTCCTCTTTCTCCCTGAGAAAAAGCACAGAACCGGGTGAACTTTTTCTATGGTAATCTAGAATCTGTCTGGGAAATTTGACAAGTGCTATGTTGGGCTGGAAACAAAGGTGTCATCCTCAGCATTTCTCTTCCCAAGTGGTCAAGAAGCTATGTCCATTCCACCTCCATTCATACTGTCTAAAACTAAGATTAGGACCACTTTGTCTTGCGCCTACCACTGCATAGTTTCCACCTATAATCAGGGCCTTCTCATCATCTATAATACTGCCTGGGTACACTTTCTAAATACATAACCCTATCACTTTTACTTCTATCCATAACCTCATTCAATGACTGCCCACCAGCTGGCAGACGCCACTCAACCCTTTCGCAGGGTATTCAAGGCTCCTAACAATCTAGGTCTTGCTGGACATATAACCTCCTTTCACTGTGTCCTGGGTGCATTTGCCATTCTGCAATCACACAGGTCTCTGACTCAGTTACATGCCCTTGAACACACTGTTCTCTCTGGAGAAATGTCTGTTTGTCCTGCAGATGTCTGCCCAAGCATTAGCCCGTATGTGTGTAGCCTTCTTCCAAGCCCTAACTGCCACCAAGGCTGTTACTTAAGGTTGTCAGGTATTTGTTCTGCTACACTCTGTCACACTGCGTCTCATTGATCCTCTACTATAGTCCTTGTGTGTAACAGCTGGACCCATGGTTGTCTCATCTGCCTTTCCACGAGTCTGGAAGTCACCTGAGGTGGGAACCATGTTTGTCTTTTATTTACTTTTATTTCTAGAGCCTAGCACTCTGCCTGACACATGGTAAAATGCTTTAATATGTATCTCAAATGACTAAATGAATTTGTGAAGACTGTGGTAATTACTGTGGTAAATGGTAATAAATAATTGCTGGATGGATGGATGGATAGATGGATGGATGGATGGATGGGTGGATGGGTGGATGGTTGGATAGATGGATGGATGGATAATGGGAGGGAGGGTGAAAGGGAGAGAAAGAGGGAAGAAAAGGGATAGATGGATGCAAGAAAGAGTGAGATCTTTGATAAACAATGTGGTGAGTTGGTTTACCTCTGCAAAATGGACCAGGAAGGGGCAAATGGCAGCAATTTGACTCCCGTGGTGAGGAAGATAACTTTCTCATTGGGTTCATTGTGCAATGTTGGTGGATAGTGAAAGAGGAGACAGAAGGTTAATAGACCGCTAATGATCACCAGAAGCAAAGCCTGAGGACGATTAGGAAAGACCTCTGATTCTGCACACAGATCCTTAGAATCTGACTTTTCCCATGTTTCTCTGATTTGACACCAAGATTTCCTATTGTAGAGATATCCTTAGGAATACATGAGGCTGCAAAAAACAAACAAACAAACACCCTCTGACTTACAGCAACGCCCTCCTCTCCCAGGTAACCTTCACTGCCTTTGAAACCTGTGGATCCCTGGAAATGAGGAAAGGTGGAGTACATTAGTACCCCATAGAGCAAAATCCAAAGGTAATCAAGCAAAATTCTTCAGCTTCACAGTTTTACTTAATTTAGGAAAGAGTTTGAAAAAATTAGTTCTCTGCCACAACCTACGCTACATTTGTGCACGTAAAAATAGCTGAAATTTTGAGACAAGTATCCAGATAACTCAGGGGTGAGTGGGTGAATCACAATCATTGTCTGCCAGTCTCTCTGGGGTTATATATAGTGCTGGAGTTTTTGTGCAGACAAATGTTCAAATGAACACAGCTCTAGGATTGATGCTACATATAAAAAAATAGACCACCCACATTCCTTTCCATTCTTTTTGAGCCCTGTTTTAAAAAAAAATTCTACCACTCTTTTTACATGAAATTGAAGCAATCAAGAAATAATTAGTCCAAACACCTTCTTTAGAGACACAACCATGGTGATTTGGAATTATAGATCTATAAATTCTTTTAGGGTCAAAATGGACACAAGCAGTATTGAAATTATTATTAAACACATCCATAGTATGTTCCACATATTTGAACATTTCCTAAACTCCCAAATCATAGCTTTACACATGGGTACATAAACCTCTTCTGGTTAGGAAACATCTGTATCTGTGGTTGGTTACCATTTTCAAAATTGGCCTGTTCTTGTCTATGCATCTGTGATAACATTTTGGTTTGGCTAGAGTTGAATGAAATATCTTAGCATCTTTTGCTACGATAGGGTGATTGATCTGACCTAGCTTGATTCTAGCAGACTACACAAAATGTTTTCTACCTGATTTAAATAACTCTGCAGTCATTAAAAATGGAAATTGAAAGGACAATGGTATTCAGGGGGTTTTCATTATTCAACATGAGAGATGACAATTGATTTTTCCACATCGCTGTCATCAATGCTGAAACACTGGGTAAGCAAGGAGCTTGGCAGTTGTTTCTCCTGAGACTTGAACAAAAGTTTTTAGAAAGATTCCAATTTAGAATGCCAAAGACAAGCCGTGACTATCTAGTTTGGCATATACAAAGAGAAGTATAATAATAGGTTACCTGAGAGGCTCTACCTAGAGGTTAAAATCACCCCTTATTTCTACCTAAACTCATGTCTGAAAGACATATTACATTCAAATAAAGTGAGTCATAAATCTTAAAATTGCCTTATTCCCAGGTGGTCCAGGATCTCCCCTTGTGCCATCTTCTCCAATGCACTTGCAGAATAAACAGCAGCATGTCCTTTCAGCAACATTGACCTTGAGGGAGGGTAGGAAATACTTTATGTTAGGTGGCATTGCTTCCCAATCACACACATAAGCTCACTGGTGCGATTCAGATTTCTGTCAGTTTCAGAAGCCTGTTCACGATTAAAGTGACTGTGCTCTAGAGAGAATCCATGAGACATTCTTTAGTGTCCATCTTTCCTTTTGTGATCTGCATTCTCCACCATGTGAGGACCATGAGGGATTCAGAATGAACTTGAAGGTATTTTTGTGTTCTCAAAATGGTATCAGTTTAGCCATGGCCAACTCATTGCATACTACTGGCCAAAAAATTCATTTGTTTCTTTTTTCTGTAAGATAGCTCCGGTAGTGCTTAGTTGTCTTTAACTTCATTCAAAACAATTTTTTTTAGATTGTACTGTGACAGCTGGCATATCAGCATGCATTTAAAAAAACATCAAAATTGGTGAATGTTTGTGTAGCCACTTTAATATTGAGATGGAGGAAAATACACAACATTTATGGCATGTCCTGCTTTATTATTTCAAGAAAGGCAAAATGCAACTGAAATGCAAAAAAGATTTGTGCAGTGTATAGAGAAGGTGCTGTGACTGATCAAACATGTCAAAAGTGGTTTGTGAGGTTTGGTGTTGGAAATTTCTCACTGGACGGTGCTCCACGGTTGGGTAGACCAGTTGAAGCTGATAGTGATCAAACCGAGACATTAATTGAAAAGAACCTATACGCCTCTCTGCTCAGAGAAGCACTATTTACAATAGCCAAGTGCTGGAAACAGCCTAAGTGCCCATCTAGATGAGCAGATTAAAAAACTGTGGTACATTTATACAATGGAATACTACACAGCAGAAAGAAGGAATTCCTATCCTTTGTGACGGCATGGATGGAACTGGAGACTATTATGCTAAGTGAAAGAAGCCAGCTGGTGAAAGACAAATGCCATATGATCTCACTTATAAGAGGAATCTAATGAACAAAATAAATTAATGAGCAAAATAGAACCAGAGACTTGGAAACATGGAACAGACTGACAGCTGCCAGAGGGGATGGAGGAATGATGGAAAGAAGAGGAAAAGACTAGTCAATGAACCATATCAAAGACCCATGGACATGGACAATGGTGTAGGGATTGACTGTGGGAGCTGGGGGTGGGTGGGGCGGAGGAGGGCAAAGTGGGGAAAATTGGGGAAACTGTAAAAGAATAAACAAGAATAAAAAATAAATAAATAAAATAGAATAATCAACATTATACCACATGGGAGATAGCTGACATACTCAAAATATCCAAACCAATAACGTTATTGATGAGAATGAAAAATGTATCTTTTATTTTATAGGAAAAAACTAGACTTTTTGGCCAACCCAATCATTTATTTATGTGATTTCCTGTTTCCACCCATTCCAGCATTGACCATGGTGCTGTTGATCACCCTATATAATTCTGCCCCCAGTGTTTTGTCCAATGAAATGAATTTCATTTGTATGCTAAAGGATTTAGATGACGCCCAGTGTCACACTGCTTGGAACCAAGTCCACTGATAAACACTTCCAGAACAGTCTGTGTAACAGGATTTCAAGAACACCAATTGCACAGTCAGCATTTCAGAAGCACTTGCAATAGAGGGTGGGGGCACAAGGAGAATATTTCTCTATCTACTCTGGCCAAAAAATCATATTCTAATCACATTCTATATTTTAAAATGTGAGTGAATTTCATCCTGGGCCTAGTTAATCATTCCCTGAATAATAGACATATTTCATCATAGTTTTATAATTAACCCACAAAATTCATTCTTAGGAAAATTCTATTTATAGTAAATGCCATGATTTGCTTTAGTGGGATAGAATCCATCTTTGTGTTGAGAAGTTTCCCATCAAAATTAAAGTGTGATGAAAATGAAATCTTCTGTTATAACTATTTAGCAATTTCCCCTCTTTGTCTCTTATTATATAATGCTTCTGTTCTGACATTAGAAAATTCTTGTTTATCTGAAAATCTCTGAGAAACCAATAACACTCGAAACATATGAAACCAAATAATAGTAACAAAATAGATTTGCCAAGTTCATATTAGATATCGATTTTCTTTGGATCACCAAAATCCTACAATATCAAATTTTCTATGATTAACATTAAAATTAATCTATGTCTAAAATCGTTTTTCTTGTACAGTGTTACATTTATGTAATATTTAAAAACTGACAGTCTCGTTTTGAGGAGTAACTTCCCCCTTCTCTGACCTACCACTGCAGATTTCAAAGACTAGTAGACAGAAAAATACATTTCAGAAAAATAGACAGTGTCTCCCTATGTACAAAGAAATTCAAACAAAACTTCCATATTTTTTAATCAATCGTTTCTACATGATTACTACACTGAATAAGTTGTGTTGAAACATCTACTTATATAGAAATTCTATAGGTGCGAAATAGCAGGAGCTTGCCCTCTGTTGGAAAGTGTCCCACTATGCAGATTATGAGTTTTATAAATCATAAGCAAATTACAAGTTATGAGCCATTTATTAAGGTGAAAGTAGTGCCACATGACTTGGTAACACTTAACCACTCTCATTTGAATTCTTGTACAGTTCTGAAAGAAAGATGAGTGAAACGCATCTCATGCAGACATTAGGTGATAAAAGTAGGTGATAAGGCAAAAATCTTGGTTAGTCAAGACAGCCTTCAGAAATCTTTTGATCACTCATAAAGTACAACATAGAAGGTCTATCATCGCATTGCTAGTTTTCCCTCAACACTGGAGCACCTTGCTCTTTCTCTAAGTAAACCCTAAATGTAACTGGCTCTCATTTACAGGCCTCGTTACAGGGAAAATACACATCGTAGGTGTTAGAATCACACTTGGTGTGGTGAGCTGTGACCCTCGGGATCCACAAGGGATATGAAAACTGGCTGGCTGCCGAATGACTCCCAAATCTCAGATTCCCTTTGGCACTTATATTCCTTGACTGTAATTTGAGAGGAGTGTAGATGCTATTTTTTTTAAATTAAAGTTATTGGGGTGACATGGGTTAATGGGATCATATAGGTTTCAAGTGTACATTTCTATGATACATGATCTGTGTGTTGAATTGTGTGCCCACCACCCAAAGTTAAATGTAGGTTAGCTGTTTAGTTTTTTTCCTTCCTTTTCAGCCAAGTATATAAGTAAACATGCTTTGACACGCTTCTACTATCTTACAGTTCTTTCAAAATACCCTCTTATTTTAGCTTTCCACTAATTCAGAAAAGTCTGTCTTCACCCCCAAATGAAAAAATCAGTTCAATTGCATAAGCATAAATATTAAGCCTATACACAAAACAAATAGAAAATTTAAACTCACCTGCCTTTTCTGCACAACTTACCAGCTGTTTTGACAGTTGGCTCCCAAGATTCCTCATTCCAATAGTGAACTGGGTCTTGTACTCAAATCCTTTCCCAAATTCAATGTAGGGAAGATCAGTCAGGTCCCCTGAATCCATGGCTCCATCCAGAGCAACAGTTATGAGGGCATTCAGACCTATCCAACACAGTGTACAATTCTCCAGGTGAGGAGGGCTTGCTATTTCAATCTGTGTGCACAGGTGTCCAATCTGTTATTCCAGGAGAATGGTTGCAAGAGGAACCCTCCTTTCACTGCCCACTGCCCCCAACCACGCGCTGTAAAGCTGACAAGTAATGAGACTAATCAGAGCACAAAGGGAATTACGTTTTTCAGAACGAATTAAATTGGAGATGGGAAATGGTAACAGTGAGGTAGGGAGTTTAAAAGAGCCCACAGAGTTTTAAACAATACAGGGGAATTTATACATCAAGAAAGTACAGGGGAATTTATACATCAAGAAAGTATCCTGAATTTTTGCCACTCAAAGGGGGCCCTTGGAGCAGTAGGCTGGCACCACTTTGGAGTATATTGGAAATGCAGAATCTCAGGCCCCATGTCACTCCTACGGAATCAGAATCTGTGTTTTAATAAAACCCCTAGGTGATTGGTGTGCACATTAAAATTTGAGGAGCACAGATCTAAATGACCTCATAAGGAATAGATAATCCAGATGGAATTATACGTAGCAAAAAACAGTAAAAGACCTCTTGTCAGGTAATTAGAAACAAACGACATATATAAGTATCAAGAGCTGTGACTCACAGGCTTTGGGATTGTATAGACCAGGAGAGTTCAAAGAACACTTTTAGGGACTGACAGGGTTGATGTATTTTACAAAGTAGGAACATTAAGTAATGATGGTAATAAAGGTGGCAATCATTATGGTGGTGGTAACCATAGCAACAGCTGTGCTCTCATTTATTAACAGCTACTATGTGCTTAGAAGTTGCATAAGCACTTTACACACATTATCTTATTTGATACAAATACAATTGTATAGGTATGTATGATTATAGCTCTATTTTACAATCAAACTGAGGATTGCAGAGATTAAACGATTACCTCAGATGGTATTTTTAGGTTTACACCCAGATGGCCCAATTCCAAAGCCTAAACCTAAAGGAAATTTTAATAACAACAATGTACTAAGGACATAATCATAAACAGCAGTCCTAAAATTGAATAAACTTAGCTTTACAAAAGCCTGACTCCACTGTCGTAAATTTTCTCATTTTTGTTATGGATGGGTAAGGAATTCTTTGGATGGGACATGGAAACCAACGCACTAGGATAAAGAAATGTTCAAGGACTTGACTGAGAGCTAAGAATGCCTTCTGATATAAGTTTACATGTGATTTTGAATGGAGTGAGGGGTAGATGAAGAGGAGAATGTGGAGAATAAAGTTTCAGGGACATATTGGGGAGGATCAAGTTCTAGGAGAGGGTAACAGAGTGGTTGGCTGAGGTGAAATAAAGGAAGAAACACCAGAGAATGGGGTGACTGACATGTCCTGGTTTGCATGGACTTTCCAGGGTTTTGTGCTGAATAGTCCCTGGCCTGTCTCGAGCAAACAGGGATGCTTAGTTACCATTCCCAGAAGGAAGCTGAGGAGAAAAGGGACGATGGGGAGGGCTGGGAGAGGCAGAGGGGAATGCTGAGACCATCAATTGGAGTAAATTTGCTAGTGAATTTATTTATAAGGGGCAGGGGAAATCTCACATCTACTTATAAGTTCCAGGAAACTTAAGAGTTAGGAGAACCATAGAATTGTTGATTTGCAGGAAATGGTCACAGAACTATCATTTGCAACTGCTTTTCTCCGGATAGGGATTCCAATCCTGCCCCTTTCAGAGTCACCCAATAAATGAATCATATGATCTTAAATATAGTGTCTTCAATTCCTAAAAATATATTAAGGAAGAAAAGACTTCAAAAACTGGCAAGATACATAATCACTGAGTAGATTCTAGAGTATTGGATCTTTAAAAATTAAGAGACTAATTCAAACCCCAATCCACATGGATTAGTTATAAAGCCACATCTGCCATTGAGGATCTTTTTCTCCTGCTCTCTTCTAGTTTCATGGTGATTGCAGAGTTAATATGTGTAAAATATAGCAGATTACATGGCCTAAAGTTAGGGAGGCTCTCCTAGGTCAGTCAGTCATAGGTCCCAGTGTCACCTGAAATCAAGTGTATTTAAATATGGGAAGCCAGAGCTAGAGATACTCCTTGTTCATTTAACACTTTCCAAAGAACATTATGGCGATCATCCCTTTATCTCTCCCTAAAGATTCTGAATTTCTGAGGATATGAGAAATCTAGTTTTTGAAGTTAAAATCTATTTATTAAATTTTCCTTGGGAGTTGGAAGAATAAAGATCGGTCTTAGAAATCTAGGTGTTCTAAGAAAAACTCCCTGGAGATAACTCTGATGTGGTCTGTAAGAGGTACATCTTTCCTCACAAAAGAAAAGCTGAAATAATAAAAAAAAAACTCTACCCACCCAAACTAAGCACTCTAAGGTCTTGTTAATTAAAATTTCCACTACAGCTCATGAAAGAAATGCCAAGACTTGATAGGATACAGAGAGCAGCTTTAGGAAATAAAGGGCAAAATAAAAATCCTCATTCTCCAGCTGTAAATTCAGTGAACTTTGCAATTTGTTTAAGATTGGGAGAGAGAGAACCAAATAGCAAAGACAAAATCCACTCAGTCTCTAACAACTAACCTTGGAGGCAGATGTCTTAGGTCAGATTTTCTAGAAACAGAGCCTGAGATAGCAATTTGGCAGCATACAAGTTATTGAGAAAGCACGCTCAGACCAAAGAGGTGAGGGAAGCGGGGCAGGGCGCAAAGGGAGCTAAGCAAGACAGCGTTTCAGCTGCAGTCCAGCATCGGCCTGATCCCATGAGGAACCTGGAGCAGAAGTCGCACCGTATGGTGCTCTTTTGAGGCAAAGATCCAACTCTTTGTATTCTACCTGCTGCCCAGGGGTGGGCCAGGGAGTCACCTTCCATGTGAGGTAGCTCCCATTGGCCAAGGGCAATTCCTCAGAGAAGGGGGACCTGGGATTTGTTAGCATCCCACACTCAGAGCTGGAGGTTGGGGGGTCCTGGCTGAAAGGGGGAGACTGGGTGAGGCACCAACAGCATCCACTTATAGGAAAGATTTTCTCTTCTTAGTCAGACCCGAACATTTGGGTGCATTTTTCTTCCACTGATCCATAAATGTTAGTAGGAACGATAATAATCCAGATTGGGCACCAGTTCTTAAAGCCTAAAGAGTCACACCAGAGCTTTACAAACTCATAAACACCATGGTGTTGGTCTCTCTGTGGTCTAAAGAAAGGAACTAATTAGAAAGTCCCAAAACATGAGTAAACTTGTCCAGGAATGCTTGCAACTCTGAAAACTTTAGGAGTGTTAGAAGAAAATAATCCCACCCTCTCATTCCTTGGCCCAAGAGAAACACGTGGTTCTATTCTGCTGATACTGAAGAAGTAGTAATATTAGATAATATGAGGCAAGGTTAGGCAGGAACGCTCTCCAGAAAAGCTTAGGAAGAACAAATACAGTAATGCACGAGGAAGAATAGGACCTTGTATTCAGTGCTGTTCCACATACATAGGGCATGAGGAAGAAAGGAGATGCCAAAATGTTCTGAGAACTCTGCCAAGTGCACACAGAGTGGAAAGATTGGAAAATTCCGAGTCGAGTGCCTGGACACTGAAGAGCCAGAGGTGAGTTCTGAGATTAAAAAGTTAATAAACATCCTTTCCCGACACCTCCCCCACGTTCAATACCTTCTTTTCTAAGCTCATCAGATTTTTGTTCGAGTGTTTCAACATCATCATCCAATCCATCTGAAAATAAGAGAACCACCTAGGAAGGTATTCAAAAAAGGAAACGTGAGTGACAAGGAGGTTGTTGCAGCCACAGACCCACACATGAAATAAAACCAGGTTACCTTGCCTCGGGCAGCTGATTTATTCTGAAACGCATCCCACAGGGAACTCAAGAAGTTCGCGTTGAGAACTGACGGTCCTTTAACTGTTACATCCTTCAAGCTATTCAGTATGTTTTCACTGTAGATCTCGAACTTGGGTGAGTATTTTTCCGCAGCGTTGGTCACTTGAAAAGCCACACTAACCTGGGTCTCCGTGCCCACCTCACAGCTAACCCCGTTAAGGGAGCTGATGGCGCGCAAGATGTCTTGCAGGTAGGTTTCCACCCAAGATTGCCCGTTGAGCAAAGTCTGCCCCGTCTGCTGAGTTGAGATGTCAAATCCTACCACCACATCCACGAAACAATCTAGGGTTCAAGGGAAAAGCATATGTTTTTAGATCAAATAATCACCATGTTCGACTTAGATGCCATGTCTGAATCAAGGGATTTGGAATTATTTCTATTCCAGTGACAAAACTGGAAAATAAGAAAGAACATGAGGGAGTCATGGAAGAGGCTCAGAATCACTCTTTCATAATCTGTAAGAGTATAAGTATATACTTTTATTGTTCACTGGTAGAAAATCAAGATGAGTCTATAACACAGTTCTGAACAATTTTCTTGTGGTTATAGGAAAAGCTATGCAGAGTCATTTAAGTATCTAAAATATATTGTGGAAATGTTAATAGTCTAAAAAAACAAATTCATATCATGCAACTTAGGTCATGATACCTAAGGTCAATTCAGGCCATTCAACAAATACTGAATTACAAGAGAAATACAAAAACATTTGCATAGAGAAAGTCATTTCAAAAAAGAAGTCACACACACACACAAAAAACTTGTCTAAAGGAATGATTTTGATGATTTATCTTTCCAAAAGGCATCTGTTTCCTCTTTCTGTCTTCTAAAATCCACTCAGAAAAGAAAAAGTAAAAAGAGAAACAAATGCTCCAACAGATCCTTTGAGATCTTGCTTGGTTTAAGTCCTACAGGTGAAGACCCTGGCCACTGAATTTCCCAGACTTCACCCTGTCAAAGAAGGTGCTGCCTTTAGAGCTCAGCCACTCAAAAGCGACGCCAACGCCATTTGCGGTTCGAGAACTACTCAGAGAGGGTATTGCATTTAAAATGCCTTGCTCCTATACTTATTAACTCCAGGGACATTTAAGCACTGGAGAAACTAGAAGGGACTTGATATTTTAAGCTGAGCCTTGTAAAGGGAAGATAATTAGAGAAGAATCAAGTCTTGTGACATATCACATACACCCTTCTTTCAAGAACGTCTAGCTTGGCTAAAATCTTCAATCTTTTTTCAATAAATTCAACACCATACAGCTTGCTTGGTAAGTTAAAGGGAAAGAGTGTATATTTTTCATTTGCTTTGTTTAAATAAGCAATTTTTCAGATATTTGTTGTGTGGACAAATGCCTGTTCCAGACATACTGGCCAGTGGAATATTTGCAAATCTTTGAGACAGAAATGTCAGTTTCAATTCTTAAAACAAGGGCCAGTAACCTGACTCATTTTTAATGGAAAAAGGGTCAGATGAGGGAAAATAAAAGCCATAATTGATAATCGATTTTCACTATGACATTTGAAGTGAATCAATATGTTATCAAGAAAATCTGAGAGGTAGATTTTCTTATTTTACTGCACTTACGTTACTGGAAAACATCTCTTCCCCAACATTCGGAAAGTGAGGTAAAGAGAAAGAAACTAGTCAGGAGGAAACACCAGAATATGTCCTTTCCAAAATTCTTCTTGAATCTAGATCTTTTTGTTTCTATCTTGAGATTAACAATTTCCCTCTTGAATGAGCATTGTTTTAACTCCTGACTAGAAAACCATCCAGTAACCAAAATACGTTTTGCCTTCCAGGAAAACCATCTCTTGCAAAAAAACAAACATTGACAAATGCCAAAATGTCACAGAGTAATCTTGGGGACAGTCCTCTACAGAAATTGAGTATTTTAATTTTTTTGTCTGGATTACTGAAAGGACAAACTCTAGTAAATAAGTTCCTTGTGTTTCTTTAACTAATTCCAGTTGACAAATAATTCCATAATACTGTGATCCAAAAAATAGAATTTGGGGAGCTAGTCCAGAGTTAGCAGCCACGCATCTTAATGCAATTGGAAGAACAAGGCCGTACTAAACAAATGAACTCGCACATAATGGCCTTGCAAACTCTACAGAGACATCTGCTCCGGCATTAGGAGCCTTCAAAGTTAATAAGAGGCAGGGATCGTTTGGGAATTGAGCTAGGGAGCAGGCTAAAATTGGATTTCCAAAAGAAATGAAGAATTAAATGAGGATAGCAGGAGTGAGAATAGGAGTAATAAGTGCAAGGGAAATTAAGAAGGTAATCCACAGGACTGGCTATAGAGGATGATAAAAAGGAGAAGTAAAACCAGTGTTCTAAGCATTTGACTAGTCTTCCCAAACAGCATGTGGAAGCCTGGAGGAGAACGGTCTTTAAGTGGGAAGCACAAAGTTCAATGTTAGCGATGTGCTAGTCACGACTCTGCTATTGCTAAATAACTTGGCAAGTGCTCTTAACCTCTCTGGGCACGAATTTTCTTTCCTATGAAAATAAGATAACATATTTCAAAATAAAAATACAAAAGAACAGAAGAGAATGAATTGGAATGACAGTGACAGTCTCACGGTTCCCTGCCAGACCCAAAAGCTCATTTTAATTAACTGACTTACAAAGTTCTTATATGGAGTTGATGATGACAGATGCTTATTAAGAAATACTGTCAAGAGGGTAGGCTATATTAATAAGATTAGAAGACAGATTTATTTTTTGTTGTTGTTCAAGTACAGTTGTCTCCATTTTCCCACCACCACTTTCCCCTGCCACCCCCCGACCCCCACCCTCAATCCTTCCTTGCTTTGGCTTTGTCCAGGGGTCCTTTATACACGTTTCTTGACTACCCTTCACCTTCTTTCCCCTGTGACCCCTTGCTGCCCCCTCCCTTCTGGTTACTGTCAGTTTGTTTTTTATTTCAATGTCTTGCTTGTTTTGTTGACTAGGTTCCACTTATAGGTGAGATCATATGGTATTCGTCTTTCACCACCTGGCTTATTTCACTTAGTATTATGCTCTCCAGTTCCATCCATGCTGTTGCAAAAGGTAGGACTTCTTTCTTTCTGTTGCGTAGTATTCCATTGTGTAAATGTACTACAGTTTTTTGACCCACTCATTTACTGATGGGCACTGAGGTGGCTTTCAGCACTTGACTATTATAAATTGTGCTGCTATGAACATTGGGGTGTATAGGTTCTTTTGAATTGATATTTCAGGTTTCTTAGGGTATATCCCCAGCAGTGGAATTGCCAGGCCAAAAGGCAGTTCCATTTTTAGTTTTCTGAGGAAACTCCATACTGTTTTCCACAGTGGCTGCACCAGTCTGCATTCCCACTGAAAGTGCACTAGGGTTCCCTTTTCTCCACATCCTCACCAACATTTGTTGTTTGTTGATTTGTTAATGGTGTCCATTCTGACCAGTGTGAGGTGGTATCTCATTGTAGTTTTAATTTGCATCTCTCTTATAGCTAGTGATGCTGAGCATCTTTTCATATGTCTCTGGGCCCTCTGTATGTCTTCCTTGGAGAAGTGTTCGTTCAGGTCCTCCGCCATTTTTTAATTGGGTTGTTTGTCTTCCTGGAGTGGAGTCATGTGAGTTCTTTATATATTTTGGAGATCAAACCAACAAGAGGTAATCTTGATTCTTTGGCTATCTAATTGTGGCTCCATGACAAAAAAAATAAAAAGAAAAAAAGCCAGGACTTTAACATCCTGAGAACTGCCTGCTCTTCTCTAGGTAGTCAGAACAGCCAGGCTCAAAGAAAAATCAGGAACATAAGCATAAATGAAGGTTAAAAAAACAAACAAAAAACCCCCACAGACTTTGGAGTTTAGTTGCTTGGGGGAGTTTAGTGTATCTTAATACATTACATTTGAATATGGCTCTAAAATGTTGCTAAAATATTAAAGTTCCTAAACCAAGGAACTCTTGGTCAATTGCCCTGTGAACTAATCTCATCACTCCATGTACTTTGCATTTATAAAATCACTTCAATATGCCCTCTGCAAACTGTGATAGTAACTAAAACTCATTAAACACTTACCATGTCCTTTCCGTTCATGATCTCACTTATTCTTATGAAACACAGACTAAGTAGGAACTCCACTTCTGAAGAGGCAGCTGTGACGGAGCAGCTTGCCCATTGTTGTTATTACTACTGCCTTACTGTTATTATTAGATCTGAATGCTGAAGGTGGAGGCTTGTCTGGAGTCCATATGCCAAACCACCATAGTTTCCCACTTCCTGGGTCGCCAGTGATGATAGGTCAGGTAGGTTCCTAGTTCTGCTGCTGGATTGTGAGGTTGGAAGTGACAGCTTAACAGTCAGTGGTTTCCTCGGGGAGCAGCAGCTCGTGGGAACAATGTTAAGGTACAAACCCATGATGTCTTAAGTTCCAGATATAAGCTGGTGAAGCAGAACATGGAGGCACTATTTCTTCAGAACATCAGCATCAGACGCTCTAGACTAACAACCATATCAAGAAAACAGGCAGCGTAGCTTAACAACAAAAAACTGCATTGGAGTCAGACAGACCTAGCTTTCAAAATTTGTCTGTTACTTCCTATATGTTCTGGGTCAAGTTAGCAATATTCCACTGAATTCCATTTTCCTCACTTATAATTGGAAATAAAAATATGACCCATATAAGATTTAGGGAGACTAATGTGATAATGCACTTAAAATGCTTAGAGCACCATGCCTGACATTTCATAGATGCTCCAGAAATATTGATCCTTAGTTACTTCCCTCATATATCCATCATGTGTGAGGAAAACTAAAAAGGGATAGTGATGTCTCCAAAGTTATGCACATTTTAACACATTGTAGTCGGGAGACGTACTTATACGTTTTACGTTGACTGGTAGTGGAATCCGGGAGACGTATAAATACGTTTTTTTGTAGACTAGTGGTAGAATGCGGGTAGTGTATAAATACGTTTATTTTTATACTTTTTTATTGCTCTAAAGGGATGCTAACATGCAGATATATGCATTCCAAAGGACAAAATTTGG
>PVJI01024046.1:0-22475 GCA_004026765.1 Micronycteris hirsuta
TGCCACAATGTCTTTGCTGATATTTTGTTTGGAGGATCTGTCCATTTTTGACAGTGGGGTGTTGAAGTCCCCTACTATTATTGTGTTGCTATCAATGTCTTTCTTGAAGTCTCCAAGATTTTCTTTATGTATTTGGGTGCTCCTGTGTTGGGTGCGTATATATTAACAATATTTATGTCTTCTTGGTGGATTCTTCCCTTGAGTATTATAAAGTGTCCTTCTGGGTCTCTCTTTATGGCCCTTTTTTGGAAGTCTATTTTGTCTGATATGAGTATTGCTACCCCAGCTCTTTTTTCCTTGTCCGTTTTGCTTGGAAAACTAGTTTCCAGCCCTTCACTTTCAGTCTCTGTAAGTCTTTTGTCCTGTGGTGGGTCTCTTGTACGCAGCATATGTGTCGGTCATGCTTTCTTATCCATTCCGCTATTCTATGTCTTTTAATTGGAGCATTTAATCCATTTACGTTTAATGTTATTATTGATAGGTACTTATTCATTGACATTTTTTTTGTACCTGTGTTCCTCACTCTCTCTCTTTCCTTTCCTTTCCTTAAATCAGTCCCTTTAGCATCTCTTGCAGAGTTGGTTTGGTGGAGGTGTATTCTTTTAGACTTGTTTTGTCTTGGAAGCTCCTTATTTGGCCATCTATCTTGATTGAGAGCCTTGCGGGGTAGAGTAGTCTTGGTTGCAGGCCTCTGGTTCTCATTACTTGGAATATTTCTTGCCATTCCCTTCTGGCTTGGAGTGTTTCCATTGACAAGTCAGTTGCTAACCTCATTGGGGTTCCCTTGTATGTTACTTCCTGCTTCTGCCTCGCTGCCTTTAAGATCTCTCTTTGTTTTGGAATTTTGCCATTTTAATGATGATGTGTCTTGAAGTGGGCCTGTTAGGGTTCCTTTTAATTGGGACTCTCTGTATTTCCTGGATTTGTGTGGCTTTTTCTCTCATCAGATTAGGGAAGTTTTCCATCATTATTTTTTCGAACAAGTTTTCCATCCCTTGCTGCTCTTCCTCTCCTTCTGGTATCCCTATTATACGAATATTATTACGTTTCATGTTGTCCTGCATTTCCTTTAATACCTCTTCATTCTTTCTGAGCCTCTTTTTCTGTTCTTGCTTTTTTGGGTGCTTTTGTCAACCTTGTCCTCCAGCTCACTGATCCAATCCACTGCCTCATCGAGCCTGCTTTTGATTCCTTCTATTGTGTTCTTCAATTCAGATATTATATTTTTCATTTCCTCTTGGCCCTTATGAATAGTTTCTATTTCCTTTTTCATGTTGACATAGTTTGCCATGTGTTCATTGTAGTTTCCCTGTAGTTTCTGCTAATTTTCTGTGAGTTCATCAAGCTTCTCGAGTTTCTTGAGCTGCCTGGTAACATATGCTTTGAACTCAATATCTGATAGTTGGCTTGCCTCTGTTTCATTTATCATTCTTTCTGGGGCTTCCTCTTTTCCTTTCATTTGGGGATTGTTTCTTTGTCTTCCCTTTGTTTTTAGGATTCTTGCTAGCCTCTGTTTCTTAAATTGATCTGTCAAGTTCTCTGGAGCAGCGAAGTTAATTTTGTGTCACTGTCTCTGTTTTTTGGGCTGACTCTTGTCTGGGTCCCACTCTATTCTCTTCACAATTCCAGGTTTTAATGTCTCACCTTTGGATAAAAAAGAGAGGGGAAGGGAGAAAAGGAAGGAAAAGAAAGCAAAAAAAAAAAAAGAAAAAGGAAAAAGAGGGATAAAGAAAAAATAATACTAAAATAACATAAAATAAAAAATAGTAAAAAATAAGAAATAAAAAGAAGAGAAAACTAGAAATACTAAATGAATGGAAGGTAGCAGGAGTTAAAAATATAGAAGGATAGGATAGGAGGAAGGTTTGGGAGAAACAAAGAAACAAAGAGAAAACAAAAGAAAGAAAGAAAAAAAAGACTTCTGTTGGCTGGCACTTCTGACACTTTAACAGTGTCTTGTCAGGGCTGCTCCTTAGGTCCTTCTGTCTGTGTCAGGCTGGGAAGATATCAGGTTTCCCTTTCTTTCTTCCTGAGCTGCACTCTTAGCGGCTGTCCTGCCTCCAGCTGAGTTGCTAGGAATTCGCAGCACCTCTTCTGGTCTGCCTGACTTCCACACTGAGTCTGAGTTTGTGAGGTCTGTGTCTCCCCTCAGTGGGGCTCGATGGTGCTCTTGTGTTTTTCTCCCACAGAGGGAGTCTGCACTGCAGGTCTCCTATCACAGTGGCTGGGTTGTGTCTCAGGCCCTCCAGAAGTGAGCTCCTTGCCCCTGTATTCATTGACTGCTTTTGTTTCTGCATTGGGCGCTTGCAAGCTGCCAGCCTGGGCGCCCCGTTGGGTACAACCCCCAGCCGCCCCTTACTGGCTTTGCAGGGTGTGCTCTGGGTCTCAGGTCTCCTGTTCAGTTCAATCTCCAATTCCTCCCGCTGGGATCCCCAGCCTCTGCAGACCAGTCCCCGTGTACACGCCGACCTCTGGCCTGCTGGGGACCGAGCCTCTCCCAACAGACCCACGTGCCTGCTTTGGCCACTCACACACCCCAATCCAGCTCCCTCCCAGGGATCCTGGAACAGACCAGAAAGCTGCTGCGACTGGAACCTCAGACCTCCCGGCTCCCTGCGAGTCCTGAGCGACCCCTTCGCTCTGAAGCAGACTCCCTACTGTCTGATCTTTCAGTTTTATGTGCAGTCCTGGTCATCAATCTTCCCACACACCGGAATACAGCTGGGCGATCGCTCCACTCCTCATAAAATCGGCCAGATATCCTGCCAGTGGGCTGGAGGAAGCCGATCCCGCTCCCTCCTACTTCGCTGCCATCTTTCTCTCTATTTGATATCAAACTTTATTACAATGTCATTGTAATCAAAACACTCTTGTACAGGCATCAGAACAGACACCTAGACCAATGGAACAGATTAGAGAGTCCAGAAATTAATCCAAGACTCTATGGTCAATTATATTTGACAAAGTGGGAAGAAGCATAAAATGGAGTAAAAATATTGTCTTCAACAAATGGTGTTGATATAGCTGGAAAGCTACATGCATAACATTGAAACTTGATCACCAATTTACACCATATGCATAAATAAATTCAAGGTTGATAAAAGACTTAAATGTAAGTCATGACAGAATAAATGTCCTAGAGGTTTATTTCCTGAATATAAGCAGGAAAATCTCAGATATTTCATGCAGCCATATGTTCACTGATATGTCCCCTACAGCAAGGTCAACATACACAAGTGGGATCTCATCAAAATAAAAAGTTTCTCTATGGCTAAGGAAAACAGTATTAAAATGAAAAGAAATCCAACTATATGAAAAAATATATTAGCAAATGATACTTTAGAGAGGGATTTGATCTCCAAAATAGAAAAAGAACTTATATGACTCAATGACAGGAAGATATACAACAGAATTTAAAAAATGGGCAAAGGACTCGAGCAGACACTTCTCAAGGAAGACATACAGAAGGCCCAGAGCCATTTGTAAAGATATTCAGCATCACTAGCTAGTAGAGAGATGCGAATTAAAACCACAGTGAAATGCCACTTTACACTGGTGAGAATGGTCATCATAAACAAAGCAACAAGCAACAAGTGTTGAAGAGGATGTGAAGAAAAGGTAACCCTATTGCACTATGGTGGCAATGCAGACTGGTACAGCCACCGAGGAGAACATTTCCTTAGAAGAATACAAATGGAATTTTGGCCCAACAATTCCACTGCTGGGATTACACACTAAGAACTCTCAAACATCAAGTCAAGAGAACATACATAGCCCAATGTTCATAGCAGCACAATTTACAATAGCCAAGTGATGGAAGCAACTTAAGTGCCCATTAGTAAATGAATGGATCAAAAAACAATGGTACATTGATATGATGGAATACTAAACAGCAGAAAGAAAGAAGGAGCTGATACACTTTGTAGCAGCATGGATGGTACTGGAGAAGATAATGCTAAGTGAAATATCCAGGCGGTAGAGAACACATACCATATGATCTCTTCTATAAGTGGAACCCAATCAACAAAACATACAAGCAAGCAAAATATAACCAGAGACATTGAAATTATTAAGAAATTGACAATAACCAGAGTGGAAATGAGAGGGCATAATGGAGGAAAAAGAGGAAAGGGTTTTCAGGAACATCTATAAAGGACACATGAAGAAAACCATAGGGAAGTAGGATCGAGGGTAGAAAGCGGGGTTGGGTGATATGAAGGGAATGGTGGGGGGAAATGGAGACAAGTGTAACTGAACAATAAAAAATGAAGAAAAAAAGAAACTCTGTATAGAGTATTGTGTGATTTACAAATACTCATAGTTGTCTTACTTATTTAGATGCATTTCATTTATTTTTGACTGCTATGTCTAAATATTCCATTATTATTTTAATAATGTTAATTAGAGTAGAGATTTTTGACAAGTTTTTGATCTTTCAAATGTTTTCATTATTTTACAATTGAGTGTTATCTTAGCTGTGAGGCTGTCATATATAACCTTTTTCAAGCTGAGACCTTTCCTTCTATTAGCATTCTTTTGAAATCTTTTTATAGTAATGCATATTTAGTTCTTCAAAGACTTTTCCTCTATTTCTCGCATCATCATTTGATTCTTGTTTTTGGTTTTTGATGTGATGAGTTGCACTGATGTTTTCTGGATGTTCAGCCATTCTTGCATCAGTGGTAATGTTCACTCTTGATCAGTGTGTCTAATCATTTAAAAATATGATTAAGTTTGGTTTGCTACTGTTTTGTTGAGAATTTTGGCCTGCACACTCTTTGAAAATATAAGTCTGTGAGTCTCTCTGTCTCTCTGTGTCTCTCTGTTTCTGTCTCTCTCTGTCTCTCTTCAGTGTCTTTGTTTATTTTTAGTATGAGTGATGTTCTTCCACTAAATTAAATTTGGAAGTTTAGTTCTAAATTTTTTAATTATTTAAAAGTAAATGTCAGAATCCCCTGTAAATCTATCTAGTTTTGATTTTTTTTTCCCTTTGGGTGATGTGATTACTGCTTCAAATTTGTTGTTGCTAATTGTTTTGTTAATCTTATGTAATTCTTACTGGTTTAGCCTTCAAAGGGTGAATTTTTACAAAAGTTCCCATTTTATTAAATTGTCAAATCATCTGTGATGCAGACACCGCCTTCAGTGTCCATGGCCTTGAGACTGAGAAGTGAGACAAATTCACATGGACTACCAAGTCCTGTGGAGGAAAACAGAAGGCATGGTCACTCTCTCAAGAGGAGAGCACCATGATCTTTGCTTTGACAGGCTTTAATTGGCTTTCTCATAGCATACATCAGAGGAGGTTTTCATTCATTAACACTTAGGTTTGCTTTAGGTAATTACTTTTTACACATAGCAACAGAAAGGATGTTACAGATTACTTCTTACAGATAAACAAGGAAAGAATGTTGCATATGCAATGGAATGATAAGAGTAATTGGTCTGGTTACACTTCAGTTCTTGGAAGAATTAGTACAGACTTCAGGAAGTTACTTTAAAGATGTGCAGTAAGCATTTGCTGCCTCAACTCAGGGTGAGGGAGTTATAACAAGAGCAAGTTACAAAGCAGCCTAGGGATAATGCAGGCCTGACTTTCCATGAGACAACCAATTCATGGGTTTGGCGTCCTGTGTGCCACCACATGCATAGGGGTTTTCCCATAGGGATGAGCTACAATTGCCATTGCCAGGCAGATCTGTCCCCAATGCATTTGTATAGAAGTTTTGATAATATATCTCAATAATTCTTTGTGCTTTTGTGGTTTCAATGATAGTTTGTCTCATTGTAGTTTTTCTCATTTTATTCATTAATGTTTTCTCTATTTACTACTTGATGAGTCTGATTAGAGGCTTTTCAAATTTATTTATCATTTCAAAGAAGTAGCCATCAATTTTATTAGTCTTTTCTATTATTTTTCTACTTTATTTCTTATGACTGTAATCCTTGTTTTATATTATTTCAATTAACTTTTCACTTTGTTACTTCATCTATAATATATTTAGAAATAAATTCAAATAATATTATTGTAGCTTTTATGCTTTTTCATTAGAGTTGTATCATTGTAATGTTTCCTCTTGTAACAGCTTTTACTAAATCCAGGTTTTCTTAAGACTGCGTCTGCATTTTTATTTCTTTCAAAATACTTGTTTTTCTGTTTTCACTTTTGATTTATTGGGTGTTTGGTCACCCATTTGTAATCCCCAAATATGTGTATTTTGACATCTAGTATCTTACCATTGTGGTTAGAAAATCTGGTTAACATAACTTTAAACAGTTAAAATTTAATTAGAATTGTTTGTTCTCCTAGTAAAAGAGCTTATCTTGGGAAATTTTGAATGAAAACAAGAGAAAAGTGTACTTTGCAGTTTTAAATGCAATGCTCTATAAATATCTATCTGGTAGACCTGGTTTACTGTTGCAGTTGAATCTATTTTTATTTTTAAATTTATTAAGACACAATCTTTTAAAATAAGATTTCTTTTCCTTAATCATCTCCACCAACACATAATTTTGAAAAAGACCCTTTGTGATAAAGGGTTGTTTATCTCAGCATTACAGATATGAGAGTAAAAGGCATTACTTCTACTTTAAAGTCACAACAATTTTCTGTGTCATTTCTAGTTTTTCAACTTGGAACAATCTATTTATGCAGCCATCCCTTGAAGTGTACAGAAAGGACTTTAAAAATATAAAAGAGAGAGCTGGAAGAGAGAAGAGGCTCTCAGAAAGGGGCTCTCACTTGTGTCTGTACAACCGACACTGTGGGTCAAAATTCACAAAGTCTGGTTCCTTGTTCTCTGTAGGCACAGGATGAAGATAGTACAGTTGATGGTGAACATGCATAATGAAAACACCATCAGTCAAAGGAAATGAAACAAAGTGGCAACAGTTTTAGAAAGTCTCTTCAATAAGTGGTCTTCAAAAATCAGAAGAAAAATGCATGCCAAAAATTGATCTGGGCAACTCTGTAACAGCATTAACAACAAAAACATTAAACTAATCTCAGCCCTGCCTCCTCGCCCAGATTTTCAATAGATGGAAATTCCATGCACCTTACATTTATTTCTGATTCATTCTAGCCCTGTCCAACTTCCATTTTTTCAAACTGACAGCGGCACCATACCTCTCCCTGCCTTCCAACTGATATTATTTCTGCCCAACTGTCTTTGCCTTCAAACTGATGTCAAGTCCTCACACTTTTCTCAGGGGTTCAACTACATCAGACCTGCATACTTTTCTCTGTCTTCCAACTGAGTCCAGCCTCACCCATATCTTCCTACTTTCCAGCTTGCGACAGTCCCCCTGTGCATGCTTAACTTATGACTAACAAGATCCATGTTCATTTGATTCTCACCAGCCCTGTTTCTATACATTTTTTTCACTCAACTGCTTTTTCATCAAAAACCCAGAATCTGAAAACTCCAGTGTGCAGAAAACACCAGGATTTGCTCCCATTTATTCTGTGTGAAGGCTGAGCTTCCTCAGGTCAGACAGCTCAAGAAGATGCCAAAACAAGACACATCAGAGACTCTTGCTCCCAGTACTCTAAAACTGGGTCTCTTTTTAAACTTCAGCTCTTTTGAGCTCTCCACCTAGGATGTATCTCTCTTTACAGGTCCCAATGCTTCCTTCTGAATGCTTCCAAGCTTTTCTGCCTAACATATCCCATGCAATATTTATTACATACAGCAGGACATAATATAGCTAATTAAATGCTTTTCACTAAGTATCTCACAAAAGGCATACCTTTGATACATTACAAAGGCCACATCCTCATCTCACAGCATCTCAAAACTCACACCACATAGAAATATTTTGAAATCTAATCCACAGCATGCACAGTTTATGCATTCACACTGGGGCTCTTACGTGCATAAATTATTGACATTTTAAGTCAAATAATTTGTGTTTAGCTTTCTTCCACATCATAAAATATTTGGCAGCACCTTGCTCCTACAGAATAAATTCCTCTAGAATATCAACCCCACAAGGAGATAGATAAGAGAAAGACACAGTTAATTGAGAGCATAAGAAGATAAGTGGAAGACGAAAACAAATAGAGCCATGCCCGATATGGCCCAGTGTATTGGGCATCACTCTGTGAACGTAAATATCACAGGTTCAATTCCAGTCAGGGCTCATGCCTGGGTTGCAAGCCAGGCCCCTGTTTGGAGAATGTCAGGAGGTGCAAATAGATATTTCTCTCCATTTTCCCCCTACCTTCCCATCTCTCTAAAAATAAGTACAATGTTTTTAAAAAGGATTAAAATATTTATGGAACCTAATAAAAGAACAAACAAACAAGCAAGCAAACTATAACCAGAGACATTGAGGAGAAGAAGATTCTGACGCTAACCAGTGAGGAGGTGGGAGGGCATAATGGGGGGAAGGTGGGGAAGAGATTCAGGAACAACAATAAAGGACACCTGTACAAAACCAAAAGCTGGTGGAATCAGGGAGGAAGGTGAGAATGGCTGGGGTGGTGGGAGTGTGGTGTCAGGTAAATGCAGACATTTGTGCTTGCACAAAAATAAAATAATTTTAAAGAAAATGTTTAAAATATGTTTTGGAGATCAAAACTTTGTCTGAGGTATCATTGACAAATATGGTTTCCCATATGGGTAGTTCCCTTTCCATTTGCTGATGCTTTGTTTACAATAAAGTTTTTGTTCTAATGTTGTACCATTTATTTACTTTTCCTTTATGACTCTTGCTCTAGGGGACATATTGGTGAAAATATTGGTGCATGGAATATCTGCGATTTTCCTGCCTATGTTTTCCTCTGGAATTTTAATGGTGTCATGACATACTTAAATCATTGATATACCTTGAATTTGTTTTTGTGTATGGTTTAAGTTGGTGCTCAAGTTTCATTTTTTTGCATGTAGCTGTCCATATTTCCCAACACCATTTGTTGAAGAGGCTATCTTTGCTCCGTTTTATGCTGCTGTGCCCTTTGTCGAATATTAATTGATGGTAGAGATTTGAGTTTATTTCTGTGCTCTTTATCCTGTTCCATTGATCCATGTGTCTGTTTTTATGCCAGTCTCAGGCTGTCTTAATTATAGTGGCCTTGTAATACATTTTGATATCAGGTCTTGTGATCCCTCCTACTTTGCTCTTCTTTCTCAAAATTGTGGCAGATATTTGGGGCTGTTTATGTTTCCATATATTTTTGAAGTTTTTTTTTTAATATTTTATTTATTTTATTTAAAAAATTTTTTTAAAGATTTTATTTATTTTTAGAGAGAGGGGAAGGGAGGGAGACAGAGAGGGAGAGAAACAGCAATGTATGGTTGCCTCTCACATGTTCCTCACTGGGGACCTGGCCCGCAACCCAGGCATGTGCCCTGACTGGGAATCGAACCAGGACCCTCTGGTTCCCAGCCCGCGCTCAATCCACTGAGCTACGCCAGCCAGGGCAGATTTTATTTATTTTATTTTTAGACAGAAGGGAATGGAGGGAGAAAGACAGGGAGGGAAACATCAGTGTGTGGTTGTCTCTCACGTGGCCCCCACTGGGGACCTGGCCTGCAACCCAGGCATGTGCCCTGACTGGGAATCGAACTGGAGACCCTTTGGTTTGCAGTCTGCACTCGATCAACTGAGCTACACCAGCCAGGGTGAAATATTTGTTTTATATCTGTGAAATATGCCATTGGTATTTTAATAGGTATTGTGTTGAATCTATAAATAGCTCTGGGTAGTACAGACATTTTGATGATGTTAATTATTCTGATCCATGAACATGGTATATTTCAATTTTCTTGTGTCTTCCTTAATTTATTTCTTCAGTGTTGTGTTGTTTTCTGAGTACAAGTCGTTTACCTCCTTGGTTAGGTTTATTCTTAGGTATTTTATTTGTCCTGTTGCTACATCAAATGGGATTTTTTTCCTGATTTCTGTTTCAGATGTTTAATTGAAAGTCATTTTCTTGGTATACCAAAATGCCTTTGATTTCTGGATATTGACTTTGTATCCCTCTGCTTTGGCAAATTCATTGATTAGTTCAAGCAGTTTTTTGGCAGAGTCTATAGGATTTTCTATGTACATTATCATGTCATCTACAAACAATGACAGTTTTGTTTCCTTTTTTCCAATTTGGATGCCCTTTATTTCTTATATTGTTTTTGATTTTTAAAAAAATACTTTATTGTTCTTCAATTACAGTTGTCTGCATTTTCTCCTCTCCCCTCCCCGTCACCCCATCTGAACCCACCTCCCTCCCCTGATTTCACCCTCCTCCTTAGTTTTTTCTATGTGTCCTTTATAGTAGTTCCTTAAAACCCTTCTCCCCACAGTCCCCTCCCCACTCCTCTTTGGCTATTGTTAGATTGTTTTTAATTTCAATGTCTCTTGTTATATTTTGCTTGCTTTGTTCTTTTGTTGATTATGTTCCAGTTAAAGTTGAGATCATATGGTTTTTGTCCCTCACAACCTGGCTTACTTCACTTAGCATAATGCTGTCCAGTTCCATCCATGCTGTTGCAAAGGGTATAAGCTCCTTCTTTCTCTCTGCTGCATAGAATTCCATTGTATAAATGCACCATAGTTTATACATTCACTCATTTGCTGATGGGCACTTAGGAGGTAAAATAACTTAGGTTGCTTCCAGCACTTCGCTGTTGTAAAATTGTGCTGCTATGAACATTGGAATACATAGGTTCTTTTGGATTGGAGTTTCAGGGTTCTTAGGGTACAATCCCAGCAGTGGAATTGCTGGGTCAAAAGGCAATTACAATTTTAGTTTTCTGAGGAAATTCCATACTGTTTTCCACAGTGGCTTCACCAGTTTGCATTCTCAGCAACCAGGCACTGGGGTTCCCTTTTCCCCACACCCTCTCCAATGCCTATCTGTTGCTTTGCTTATGATGGCCATTCTGACCAGTGTAAGGTGGTATATCATTGTGGTTTGAATACACATCACTCTGATGGCTAGTTATGCTGAGCATCTTTTCATGTTCTTCTGGGCTGTCTATATGGCCTGCATGGAGAGGTGTCTGTTCAAGTCTTTTGTCTATTTTTTAATTGGGTTTGTTGTCTTCCTTGAGTGGAGTTGTATGAATTCTTTATATATTTTGGAGATCAAACACTTGTCTGAGGTATCATTGGCAAATATGTTTTCCTATACGGTTGGTTCTCTTTTTATTTTATTTTTTATTTTTTATTTTTTTTATTTTTAGAGAGAGGGGAAGAGAGGGAGACAGAGAGGGAGAGAAACAGCAATGTATGGTTTCTCCTCACATGGCCCTCACTGGGGAACTGGCCCACAACCCAGGCATGTGCCCTGACTGGGAATTGAACCGGGACCATCCGGTTCCCAGACCGCGCTCAATCCACTGAGCTACACCAGCCGGGGCGGTTCTCTTTTTATTTTAATACTGTTTTCTTCAGCCATGCAGAAGTTTTTTATTTTGATGAAGTCACATTTGTTTATTCCTTCCTTTATGTCCCTTGCTCTAGGGAACATATCAGTGAAGATGTTGCTGCATGGAATGTCTAAGATTTTCCTACCGATGTTTTTCCCTAGGACTTTTATGGTGTCACAACTTATATTTAAGTCTTTTATCCACCTTGAATTTATTTTCGTGTAGGGTGTAAGTTGGTGCTCGACTTTCATTTTCTTGCATGTAGCTGTCCAGACTTCCCAATACAACTTGTTGAAGAGGCTATTTTTACTCCTTTTGATTCTGCTGCTCCCTGTGTCGAAGATTAATTGGCCATAGAGACTTGGGTTTATTTCTGGGCTCTCTATTCTGCTCCATTGGTCTATTTGTCTGTTTTATGCCAGTACCAGAATGTTTTTATTACAGTGGCCTTGTAATACACTTTGATATCAGGTATTTTGATCCCTTCTACTTTGCTCTTCTTTCTCTAAATTGCAGCAGCTATTCTGGGTGGTTTATGGTTCCATATAAATTTTTTAAGTGTTTTTTCTATATCTGTGAAATATGCCATTGGGACTTTGATAGGGATTGCATTGAATCTATAAATTGCTTTGGGTAGTGTGGACATTTTGATGATGTTGATTCTTCTGATCCTTGAGCATGGTATCTATTTCCATTTGTTTGTGTCTTCCATGATTTCTTTCTTCAGTGTTATGTAGTTTTCTGAATACAGGTATTTTACCTCCTTGGTTACGTTTATTTCTAGGTATTTAATTTTTTGTTGTTGTTGTTGCTATATCAAAGGGGATTTTCTTCCCTGACTTCTGCTTCTAATGTTTCACTGTTGGTAAACAAAAATGTTTTTGATTTCTGGATATTGATTTTGTATCCCGCTGCTTTGCCAAATTCATTGATTAGGTCAAGTAGTTTTTTCGTGGAGTCTATAGGGTTTCTATGTACACTATCATGTCATCTGCAAACAATGACAGTTTTGTTTCCTGTTTTCCAATTTGGATGCCATTTATTTCCTCTTCCTGTCTGATTGCTGTAGCTAAAACTTCCAATACTATGTTGAATAGAAGTGGTGATAGTGGACAACCTTGTCTTCTTCCTCATTTTAGTGGGAAAGATTTTAGTTTTTGCTCATTGAGTATGATGTTGGCTGTAGGTCTCTCATAGATGGCCTTTATTATGGTGAGGAATGCTCCTTTTATTCCCGCTTTGATGAGTGCTTTTATATTAAATGGGTGCTGTACTGTATCAGATGCTTTTTCTGCATCTATTGATATGATCATGTAATTTTTGTCTTTGCTTTTGTTTATGTGATGTATTACGTTTATTGATTTGTGGATATTGTAACATCCTTGCAACCCTGGGGTGAATCCCACTTGGTCATGGTGTATGATCTTTTTAATGTATTGCTGGATGCAGTTTGCCAGTACTTTGTTGAGGATTTTAGCCTCTATGTTCATCATCGATGTTGGTCTGAACTTTTCCTTTCTTTGTTGTGTCTTTATCTGGTTTTGGGATTAGGATGATGTTGTCTTCATAAAAAGAGCTTCCATCATTTTGGACTTTTTTGGAATAGTCTGTGAAGGAAAGGGCTTAGCTCTTCCTTAAATGCTTTGTGGAATTCTCGTGTTAAACCATGTGGTCCAAGGCTTTTGTGTGTCAGGAGTTCTTTGATTACTGCTTCAATTTATTCTGCTGTTATTGGTCGGTTCAGGCTTTCTGCTTCTTCTTTATTGAGTTTTGGAAGATTATTTTTTTTAGTAATTTGTCCATTTCACCTAGGTTTTCAAATTTCTTGGCAATAAAGTTCTTCATACTAGTTTCTTAGAATCCTTTGTATTTCTGTGGCATCAGATGTAATCTCTCCTCTTTCATTTCTGATTGTGTTTATTTGGGTCCTCTCTCTGTTTTTCTTGATGAGCCTGCTTAAAGGCTTGTCGATTTTATTTATATTTTCAAAAAATCAGCTCTTGGATTCATTGATCATTAGAACTGTGCTTTTAGTCTCTTTCATTTAATTCTGCTCTGATCTTGGTTATTTCCTTCCTTCTACTTGCTCTGGGCTGTCTTTGTTGTTGTTCCTGGAGTTTTTGTAGATGTAGGGTTAGGTTGTTTGTTTGAAATGTTTCTATCTTTTTCCTGTAGGCCTGTATTGCTATGAACTTCCCTCTCAAGACTGCCTTCGCTGTATCCCATAAGTTTTGGGTTGTTGTAAGTTCATTTTCATTTGTTTTGAGAAACTTTTTGATTTCTTCCCTAATCTTATTTTTGACCCCTTCGTTGTTTAATAACATGCTATTCAATCTCCATGATGTTGAATGTTTTGGCGTTTTTTCCTTGGGTTTAGTTTCTAATTTCAGTCCCTTGTGGTCAGAGAAAATACTTTATATAATTCCAATTTTCTTGAATTTCTTGAGGCTTGTTTTGTGTCCTATTATGTGATCTATCTTTGAAAATGTTCCATGTGCATTTGAAAAGACTGTATAGTCAGCCTCTTTGGGGTGAAAGGCTCTGTGTATATCAGTTAAGTCCATTTCATTTGGGGCATTTTCCAATGCCACAATATCTTTGTTGATAGTTTGTTTGGAAGATCTGTCTATCTTTGATAGTGTGGTGTTGAAATCCCCTACTATAATTGTGTTCCTGTCAATATCTTTCTTGAAGCCCTCCAAGATTTTCTTTATGTATTTGGGTGCTCCTAAGTTGGGTGCATATATATTTATAATGTCTATGTCTTCTTGGTGGATTTTTCCCTTGAGTGTTATAAAGTGTCCTTCTGGTTCTGTCTTTATGGCTTTTTTTTTTAAGTCTATTTTGTTTGATATGAGTATTGCTACCCAGGCTTTTTTTCCTGTCTGTTTTCTTGGAAAATTTGTTTCCAGCCCTTTACTTTCATTTGTGTAGGTCTTTTGTCCTGAGGTGGGTCTCTTGTAGGCAGCATATGTGTGGGTCGTACTTTCTTATCCATTCAGCTATTCAATGTCTTTTGATTGGAGCATTTAATTCGTTTACATTTAAGGTTATTATTGATAGATACTTATTCATTGACATTTTTTTGTACCTTGTTCCTCTCTCTCTCTCACTTTTTCTTCCTTTCCTTAAAGCAGTCCCTTTAGCATCTCTTGCAGAGTTGGTTTGGTGGTAGTGTGTTCTTTTAGACTTCTTTTATCAGGGAAACTCCTTATTTGTTCTTCTATCTTGATTGAGAGCCTTACTGAGTACAGTAGCCTTGGTTGCAGTTCTCTGTATCTCATTAATTGGAACATTTTTTGCCATTCTCTTGTGGCTTGGAGTATTTCCATTGAGAAGTCAGTTGCTAACCTTATTGGGGCTCCCTTGTATGTTACTTCCTGTTTCTGGCTTGCTGCCTTTAAGATTCTTTCTGTGGCTTAGACTTTTGCCATTTTAATTATGATGTGTCTTGAATGCCTCTCTGGACTCCTCTTGATTAGGGCTCTCTGCGTTTCCTGGATTTGTGTGACTCTTTCTCTCATCAGATTAGAGATGTTTTCCATCATTATTTTTTCAGCTAGGTTTGTTATTTCTTGCTCTTCGTCTTCTCCTTCTGTTATCCTTATTATACCGATATCACTGCGTTTCATGTTGTCCTGCATTTCCCTTAATTTCTCTTCATTTTGTCTCAGCCTTTTTTCCTTTTCTTGGTCTTTCTGGGTGTTTTTTCTACCTTGTCCTCCAGCTTGCTGATCCAATCCTCTGCTTCATCGAGCCGGTTTTTCATTCCTTCTCCTGCGTTCTTCAGTTCAGAAATTGTATTCTTCATTTCCTCTTGGCCCTTGTTGATAGTTTCTATTTCTCTTTTCCTGTTGATGTAGTTTGCAGTGAGTTCACTGTAGTTTCCCTGTAGTTTCTGGTAATTCTGTGTGAGCTCATTGAGCTTCCTGATGACCAATGTTTTGACCTCAGTATCTGTTAGTTTACTTGCTTTTGTTTCATTTATCATTTTTTCTGGAGATTCCTCCTTTTTTTTTTCATTTGGGGATTGTTTCTTTGCCTTTCAATTGTTTGTGGGACTCTTGTTAGCTTCTTTTTCTTCAATTGATCTCTTCTGACTATCTGGTTTTATGATATGAACTTCTATGGTAGAATTCCTGCAAGATTCAGTGGTACAGTCTCCTTAATCTCCTGAACTCACTGGTTTTGGACTTTCGTTTATGTTGGCTCTCTGTATATCTTTTTGTTTTGGTTATTGTTGGGTCTTTCTTTGGTGGGTCCTTTGCTCCAGCTGGTTAACTAAGGGTCACTCTGTCCACCACGCCTTGTATTCTGTTTTGCAGGTGTGGACAGGTTGTGTTGAAGCTGATTCTTCTGTGTGAACAAGGTTTTGAGGCTTACCTCTTACCTTGTTCAGTCGTTTGTTGTGGGTAATTTCTCCACCAATTGGTTGTATTTCCAGGTCCATCTTGGATTGAGGTTATTGTGAGTTTTACTTCCTGCTTCACTTTTTTCTCATTGTTTTCTGTTGGTGGTTCCTTTGTTGGTTGATTTCCTCTTCCACCAGGTGTACTGGTGTTCACCGCTTCCACCTTGCAAGTTCAGTGGAGTAGCAAAGTGAAATTTGTATCACTGTTTCTGTTTTTTGGTATGACCCTTGTTTGGGTCTAACTCTGGTGTTTTCACAGCTCCAGGTTTTAATGTCTCACCTGCTGCTGGCTTTAAACCGGTCAGGCCAGTCCTGTTCTTCTGGTCTTCCTTGCTGTGTGAGGCTGGGAAGGTATTGGTTTTTCTTTTCTCCTTTCCTGAGATGCACTCTTCGCTGTTGTCCAGCCTCCACCCCATTTCCTAGGTGCCCTTCTAGGTCCAGCCTACACCTTGAGTTGTACTGTCCTTAAGGTGCACCAATTAGGGTCTACTCATCCACTGCCTTCTTTCTTCTTGTTGGACTCAATGCTAGGTACTGTCAGTGCCTCTTCTGCATAGTTTATCTCCCCACTGAGTCAAGTCTTTCTGAGGACTTCAGCTCCCCTCAGCAGGGCACTTCCGCCTTTCTCCTACAGAGCCAGTCGGCCCGGCATGGCTCTGTACACAGGGGCTGGGTGGCAGGCGGGGGGGGGGGAGCGCTCCAGACATAGGGAATCAGCAACAGGAAGTGCTCTGGCGAGTTTGAATCCTAACAAACACCTGCTGCAGAGTCTCTAACGTGGACAGTGTATGGGCTTCGTCAGGATATGGAAGGCGTGATGTCCAGAAAGCCAGTGCTGGCTGGCCTGGGTCGAAAGAAGGAGTTTCCTAAAACGTCAGTGTGCCAGGTGGGTTGAGCACATAGAACTACTGAAATCCCCCCACCCCCACCTGCTGACAGCCAGTCAGGGACAGGATGCCAAGCGCTAAGTCCCCCATGGCATTCGGGAGGTTGCTGTAGGTACCGTGTCCTCAGGAAACTTGTCTCCAGGGACGAGACGTCATCCAGCAGGGTCCCAGGCCCAGGGACTGGCTATGGGACTTGGATCGAAAGGTACTGCAAATGTGTCCAAGACAGAAAAATGATGCCCCGTGGTCTGCAGCTGAGCCTATTCCTCTCAGATGATGAGGGGATGATTCGACGTACACCCTCAAAAGCCCTCGGCAATGGGAATGTTTCTACGCATCATGTTCAGAGCAAACACCTCCTGCAGTGTTCCTGACAGGAGGTGAGTGTCCTGAGCTCATTAGAAGATGAAATGGACGATGTCTTGATAGCTGGTACTAGTTTTTCCAATTCGAAAGAAGGAGTTTTAAAAAATGTCACTGTACCATGAGGGATGATACCTAAACCTACTGAAATCCCTCCCCTGTCAACATCACAGGAAAAGGATGCCTAAGGCTATGACTTCCCTGAAATTTGGCAAGTTGCTGTTGCACACTCTCCTCAGAAATGTTATTTCCAGACAAGAAGTCTCATCCAGTGGAGTTACGCTTCTGTGCCCTACAAGAGGATTTGGGTGAAAAAGTATGGCAAATGGACAATGCGAAGAAAATGATCCTCTGCATTCTGTCCCCGAGCCCATTTCCCTCAGATATAGAGGGGATGAATCGATTGACAGCTTCGGAAGCACTCCACAGTGGGAATGTTTCCTATGCATCCTGTTCAGAGCAAACAACTCCTGCAGCATTCCTGTCAGGAGGTCAGTGTCCTGGGTTCACTAGAAGATGAAATGGACGATACTCTATAGCTGGTACTGGTTTTCCCAATTGAAAAGAAGGAGTTTGGAGAAATGTAACTATTCCTGGAGGGTTGGTACCTAAACCTACTGAAATCCCTCCCCTGCCACAACTCAGGGAAAGGCTTCCTAAGGCTATGACTTTCCTGAAATTCCTCAAGTTGCTGCTGCACACTGACCTCAGAAAAGCCCTTTACAGATAGAAAGCATTGACCGGCTGAGTCATGCTTCTGCTTCCTGCACACGGACTTGGGAGAAACAGCATGGCGAATTTGACAAGGACATGAAAATGATGCTCCACATTCTGTCACTGAGTGCATTTCCCTCAGATAAAGAGGGGATGAGTCGATTAACAGCCTCAAAAGCACTCGTCAATGGGAATGTTTCCTACACATTATGTTCAGATGAACATCTCCTGCAGTGTTCCTTACAAGAGTTCAGTGTCCTGGGTTAATTAGAAGATGTCATGGACAATATCTTGATAGCCAGTACTGGTTTTTCCAATTCGAAAGAAGGAGTTTGGAGAAATACCACCATTCCTGGAGGGTTGGTAACTAAACCTACTTAAAATCCACCTCTTGCCAACAAGTCAGGGATAGGGTGCCTAAGGCTGTACTTCCCCCAAATTTGGGAAGTTGCTGTTGCACACTGTCCTCAGAAAAGTTCTTTCCAGACATGAATCATCTGCAGGCTGAGTCACGCTTCTGCAGCCTACTAGGAAGCTTGGGTGAAACAGTATGGCAAATGCGACAACGATAAGAAAAAGACACTCCACATTCGGTCGCCAAGCACATTTCCCTCAGATGTAGAAGGGATGAGTCAACTGACACCCTGGAAAGCACTGAGAAATGGGAATGTTTTTTATACATCTTGCTCAGAGCAAAAACTTCCTGCAGTGGTCCTGACAGGATGTGAGTGTCCTGGATTCATTAGAAGAAGAAATGGATGATACTTGATAGCCAATATTGGTTTTCCCAATTCAAAAGAAGGAATTTGGGAAAAATGTAACCGTTCCTGGAGGTTGATAACTAAACCTACTGAAATCCCTCCCCAGCCACAACTCAAGGAACGGGTGACTAAGGATCTGACTTCCCTGAAATTCCACAAGTTGATGTTGCACACTGACCTCAGAAAACCCCTTTCCAGACAGAAAGCATCATTCAGCTGAGTCATGCTTCTGCTGCTTACAAGTGGACTTGGGAGAAACACTATGGCGAATGTGAAAATGACATCAAAATGATGCTCTGCATTCTGTCGCATAGCACATTTCCCTCAGATAAAGAGGGGATGAGTCGATTGACACCCTCAAAACCACTCTGCAATGAAAAAGTTTCCTATGCATCGTGTTCAGAGCAAACACCTCCTGCAGTGTTCCTGACAGAAGGTCAGTGTCCTGGCTTAATTAAGAGATGAAGGGGTGATAACTTGATAGTCGATACTGGTTTTAACAATTCAAAAGAAGGAGTTTGGAAAAATGTTACCGTTCCTGGAAGGTTGGTAACTGAACCTACTTAAAATCTGTCCACTGCCAACAACTCTGGAAAAGAGTGCCTAAGGCTATGAATTCCCTGAAATTCAGCAAGTTGCTCTTGCACACTGTCCTCAGAAAAGTTCTTTCCAGACAGGAAGCATTGTCCAACCATGTCACATTTCTACGGCCTACAAGGAGACTTGGGTGAAACAGTATGGCAAATGTGACAATGACATGAAAATGACGCTGCACATTGAGTTGCCAAACTCATTACCCTCAGATAAAGATGGGATGAGTCGATTGGCACCCTCGAAAGCACTCGACAATGAAAATGTTTCCTAGGCATCGTGTTTAGATTAAACACCTCCTGCAGTGTTCCTGACAGGAGGTTACTGTCCTGGGTTCATTAGAAGATGAAATTGATGACACTTGATAGCCGGTACTGGTTTTTCCAATTCAAAAGAAGGAGTTTGGAGAAATGTCACCGACCCTGGAGGGCTGGTAACTAAACCTACTGAAATCCTTCCTCTGCCAACCTCTGGGAAAGGGTGCCTAAGGCTATGACATCCCTAAAGTTTGGCAAGGCGCTGTTGCACACTGTCCTCAGGAAAGTTCTTTCCACAGAGGAAGCATCATCCATCTGAGGCATGATTCTGCTTCCTACAAGAGGACATGGGAGAAACAGTATGGCAAAATTGACAATGACATGAAAATGATGCTCCGCATTCTGTCGCCGAGCGCATTTCCCTCAGATAAAGAGGGGATGAGTTGATTGACACCCTCGAAAGCACTCGGCAATGGGAATATTTCATATGCATCCTGTTCAGAGCAAACACCTCTTGCAGTGCTCCTGACAGGAGGTAAGTGTCCTGGTTTCATTAGAAGATCAAATGGATGATGTCTCGATAACCAGTATGGATTTTCCAATTCGAAAGATGGAGTTTGGAGAAATGTCATCATTCTTGGAGGGTTGGTAGATATACCTACTGAAATCCATCCCCTGCCAATAGCTCAGGGAAACGGTGCCTAAGGCTATGTCTTCTCTGAATTGGATAAGTTGTTGTAGTTCACTTTCCTCAGAAAAATTCAGGAAACATCATCCGGCCAATCACGCTTGTGCAGCCTACAAGAGGACTTGGGACAAACAGTATTGTGAATGTGATTGGGATCTGAGAGTAGCGCTTTGCATTGTGTTGCTGAGCTCATTTCTGTTACATAATAATTTATTAATCAATTGACACCCTCAAAAATGGTCAGCAATGGGAATGTTTCCTATGAATTGAGTCAGTGGAAACACCTCCTGTAGTGTTCCTGGCAAGAAGTCATTGTAGTAGTTTCATTAGAAGATGAAATGGGGGGGGGAGATGGCGGCAGAGTAGGAGGGCGCAGGATCAGCTTTCTCCGGCCCACTGGCAGGATATCTGGCCGATTTTCTGAGGAGCAGAGCGATCACCCAGCTGTATTCCAGTGTGTGGGAAGATTGGCAACCAGGACTGCACATAAAACTGGAAGATCAGCTGGTAGGGAGACTGCTTCGGAGGGAAGGGGTCCCTCGGGTCTCGCGGGGAGCCGGGAGGTCTGCGGATCCAGTAGCAGCAGCTTCCCAGTTTGCTCCAGGATCCGTGGGAGGGAGCTGGATTGGGGTGTGTGAGTTGCCAAAGCAGACGCGCGCGTCTGTTGGAAGAGCCTTGGTCCCCAGCAGTCCGGAGGTGGGTGTGTACGTAGGGACTGATCTGCAGAGGCTGGCGATCCCAGCGGGAGGAATTGGAGACTGAACTGAAAGGGAAACCCAGGACCGGAGCTCCGGGATCGGGCGCGCACCCGGCGGAGCCAGTCGGAGGCGGCTGGCGTTGGTGTCCGACCGGGTGCCCAGGCCTGCGGCTTGCAAGCCCCGAATCCAGAGACAAAAGCGATCAGCGAATGCAGGGGCGTGGAACTCACTCCTGGAGGGCCTGAGACACAACCCAGACCTGTGGTGCTGAGTCCCTCCGTGGGGGAGAAACAGAGGAGCTACATTGAGCCCCACTGAGGGGAAACACAGACCTCATAAACTCTGACTCAGGGTGGGGGTCAGGCGGCCCAGAGGAGGTGCTGCAATCTCCCAGCAACTCGGCTGGAGGTGGGACGGCAGCTGAGAGTACAGCCCAGGAAGACAGCAGGGGAAGTCTGATACCTTCCTAGCCTGACGCTGTTGAAGCCAGCCAACAAAAGTCTTTTTTTTTTATTTTTTTATTACTTTTGTTTTCTCTTTGTTTCTTTGTTTGTTCTTCCCCACCCTTCTTCCTATCTGTCCCTCTATATATTTTTTAACTCCTTCTACCTTCCATTCATTTGGTATTCCTAGTTTTCTCTTCCTTTTATTTCCTATTTTTTATTATTTTTATTTTGTTATTTTCAAATTATTTTCTTCTTTATCTTTTCTTTTTCCTTTTCTTTTGCTTTCTGTTCCTTCTTTTCCTCACTTCCCCTCGCTTCTTTATCAACAGGTGAGACATTAAAACCTGGAATTGTGAAGAGAATAGAGTGGGACCCAGACTAGAGTCAGCCCAAAAAACAGAGAGTGACAAAAAATTAACTTCGCTGCTTCAGAGAACTTTACAGATCAATTTAAGAACCAGAGGCTAGCAAGAACAATCCCACACACAAAGGGAAGACAAAGAAACAATCCCCAAATGAAAGGAAAGGAGGAAGCCCCAGAAAGAATGATAAATGAAACAGAGGCAAGCCAACTATCAGATATTGAGTTCAAAGCATATGTTATCAGGCAGCTCAAGAAACTCAAGAAGCTTCATGAACTCACAGAAAACTACCAGAAACTCCAGGAAAACTATAATGAACTCACTGCAAACTATGTCAACATGAAAAAGGAAATAGAAACTATTCACAAGGGCCAAGAGGAAATGAGGAATACAATATCTGAACTGAAGAACACAACAGAAGGAATCAAAAGCAGGCTCGATGAGGCAGAGGATCGGATCAGCGAGCTGGAGGACAAGGTTGATAAAAGCACCCAAAAAGAGCAAGAACAGGAAAAGAGGCTCAGAAAGAATGAAGAGGTATTAAGGGAAATGCAGGACAACATGAAACGTAATAATATGCGTTTAATAGGGATACCAGAAGGAGAGAAAGAGCAACAAGGGATGGAAAACCTGTTCAATAAAATAATGATGGAAAACTTCCCTAATCTGATGAGAGAAAAAGCCACACAAATCCAGGAAATACAGAGAGTCCCAATCAAAAGGAATCCAAACAGGCCCACTTCAAGACACATCATCATTAAAATGGCAAAATTCCAAGACAAAGAGAGAATCCTAAAGGCAGCGAGGCAGAAGCAGGAAGTAACATACAAGGGAACCCCAATAAGGTTAGCAGCTGACTTCTCAATGGAAACACTCCAAGCCAGAAGGGAATGGCAAGAAATATTCCAAGTAATGAGAACCAGAG
>PVJI01024047.1:0-22543 GCA_004026765.1 Micronycteris hirsuta
TTTTTTGTTTAATCCCTTCACCTTCTTTCATCTATCCCCAACCCCTCTCTCCTCTGACAGCTGTCAGTATGTGCCATGTATCCATGCTTCTGTTTCTATTTTGTTCCTTATATTCCACATATAAGGGAGATCATATGCTATTTGTCTGTCTCTGACCGGCTTACTTCATGTAGCATAATACTCTCCAGGTCCATCCCTTCATTTCAGAACAGAGGCTGTCAAAGTGAAATCATGACCCAGTATGGTTTTCACCCTGACAGGAGAAACACATGGAAGCTCATGGTTGCTTCATAATTCAGTTACAATCACAACCTAACTCGGGTTCCTCTGTGTTAACCAAGAAATATTTTTCCTTTCAGATATTTATAATCATGTTGAACTCAAAAGCACAAGAGGAAACAAAGTTCTAAGGGCTTGTTCGCTAAGGTTTTCCTAGAACATTTCATAAGCTACTCCTCTCCCCCCAATCCTGGTGTTCAGTAGAAAATAAAGCATGAGTTATTTTCAGGGTCTCATATGTATTTGGCTGCCAGCTGTCCAGCACTTTGGCTTTCAAGGAATTTGCATTACTTCTGATCCTACAATATCTGCCTGTCATGTGGTCACTACTTTTGAGGCATTTGCATTTACTTGTTCTTGCCTATCTGAAAGGGTTTTGGTCCACAATCTTAATTTGGCCTCTTTGTGTTAATAAGCATCCTAAACATAGGGTGGCCTTATTCATCTTCAAATTCGTTGTCATCAAAGACCATTCATCCTGGCTGGGAGTCTAGGTTCCTTGCAAGTCACGACCTACCCTATAATCACATACCTGCTAAGTTTCTATGGGTGCCCATTTCTTTCTCTATATCCATGGCTCTTTGTATCATAAAATTTTAGAGTACTGCTTAGTTGTAGTTCACTACATATGTGGGATGTCTTTCTCTCTGCATTTTCTTGAAAAATGAAAGAGGAAAAATTGAATTTATAAATATTTTTTGAGAATTTACTACCATAAGTTTCATGGGAAAAAAGACAATATAAAATCAATTTCCTATCCCATAGGACTTTGCAGTGAAGATGGGGAGATAAAATAGAAAAAGATAGCAAGTTAAATAAAAAGATTTAAATTACATTTTAAGACCACAAACCAGATGCTAGAAGAAACTACGTAACTCTGAACAGTTACAAAATGAATAATAGTCAGAAAGAATATTGAATGTAAGAGGAAGAATATTAGGCTGGAGTAGACTGGGAGGATATTAAGAAGCAGGAAATACTCGTGTAGAATCTGGAAGGACAGAAAAACCTAGATAAATTGAGAAAAAGGAGGAGAGAGCTTATTTTAGAATAATTAATGTGAACATTATAGAAAAAAAGTCTTAAGAATTTGAGGGGACTAAAAGAAGAAAAAATCATCTAGAAGACAGATAGTTATGGTAGTTATGGGTCTTTTTATCAGAGCACAGCTTACACTGAGAAAGGGCAAGAGACAGAGGCATGGAGAGAGACCAAGAGAGAGATGCTGTCCAACAAATCATATTATATCAGAGTCCACTTAGAATAACGTTTCTACAGCACCTCATCCTTCGTAACCTCTGTTCTGAATTTTCCCACCTGCATTTCATCTGACTCCATTGCGACAGTGTTCTTAACTCTATTTGAACATCTTACTGACCCCTCCTGGTTCACAAATTCCTGCCCTCTCTGGTTTGACTCCTCTGTGCCATCCAACACAACAGGCCTTCCTGTCTGACTAGCCTCGGGGATACCCCCTTGATGACCAGTTGACAGATAGCCCCACATGTCTCAGACATCAGGAGTCCTGTGAGCTTTGATGTCAGCTTGTTGGCAATAGGCAGGCCACAGAAGACATTTGAGCAGGAAAAGAAAGAAGCAGAATGGAACCTCTGGACATTGCCTCAAGGGTGATGCAGACAGCAGAAGAGGATGTGATGTGGGAGGTGAAAAGAAGACAGGAGGGGACCAATTAGCTAGTCTACGATTTCAAATAACAGATATGCTCCTTGTAATTTTAAATAAGTTGTCTGCTTTCTTTAATATAAATAAATATATACGTGTCTTGCTTACTATAAGCTTTTCTTGCAACTATTAAATATGACTCTTTCCACTTAAATGTAGCAACATTGCTACAGTAGAGAACAAAGAAAGCATCTAATTATTCAAAATTTATTACAACAACATGTGTATTAGAGAAATTAATTTCAGTCCCAATTCAAGCACAGGCAATGCTCTATTATAAACTAGAGCTCCTCTAAGCAGACCCATTGTAGCTGTTGAAACAAGGCCAGGTAATTGTCCCCAAATTCTTTCTCTAGCAGACAGTGGTGTGTGTGTATGTGTGTTTGTGTGTGAATGCTAGGTCTATTAGAATGAATAAAAGAATTGTTTACTAGGGTAACTAGCAAGCCACCATTACTATTGTCACTGAAATTACCACTCAAGAGCCTAAAGCTGAAACTAATCAATATAAAGATATAACAAGAAAGAGTAGGCATAGAGCAGATGGATACAATGACACATTTACAATATGTAACCCAAGTCACATTTTCCTAGAACACATCTAAAACATCCGTTATCACCCCAATACCCTACTGAGGTAAACTGCCTTAGGTAGAGGTATGGAAGAGAGGAGAGAGGAAAGGAAGCAAGGGAGGAAGGAAGGAAAAGAGAAGGAAAGGAGGGAGGGAGGGGAAGAGGAAAGAGGGCATGGAATGTAGGCAGGCAGGCAGCAGGCAACAAATATAATGAGGATGTAATGTCTGGAGCTCGACAATTCACATTTTTATATGATATTTTTTAATGAATCTACCCAGGAACTCTCTGAGGTCATTTTAATTAATGTCATTTTTAGGATGAGGAATGTGAAAACTCCAAGAGCTTAAGTGACCTGTGCAAGGCCAAATGCTGTTAAAGACAAATAATTAAAAACAAAGGCACCCACTCATACATACACACACACACACACACACACACATACATGACTCAAAAAGGTGGGCTCTTATTTGCCCATTGGGGGAAGAAATTGGGAGATAGCATTTAGACAACGTAAGAATCATTCCTCCTTATGAGTGTACAAAGATTTAAGTAAAACTATATACTGTCATGTTTGCTTCACATTTTAAAGCCTGTTTAGAAGAACTGTGGAGTGAGAAATCAAGGTTTTCTCATCCACTCGACAAGTAACCACACAAACAATGCCCTTCTGTACAAGCAGTCTACTGCACACAGACCAGACCTACTCACGACACCATATCCAACTAGCTAACAGTCCTTGTCTGTTTGTTATCTGGTGTTCAACTGTGAGACCACAGATTTTCTACACAATCCTGTTCCAGTTCAATGGAATATTTTTTTCCTGGGATTCTAAACCTTGTGTGGATTCTGATTCCCCTCTCAAAACAAATCTCCAGAGAGGCCACGGTCCTCAGCATTCCCCAGCAACCTCCAACCCAGTCCATCCTCACACATGCTCCAGGAAAAACCTGGCATATACTGCTATTCCTCCCATGTACTTGGCAGTGGCAGGATGCTGATACCTGTGAGTGGGGAAATTCGAACAGGTCATATTCCGATGCTGATGCTACAGTGTAAGCTGGAGCAGGGTCATGGCAGGCAGAAAGGGCAGAAGGGATGAGCTGGCACAGTTGCCAGTAATGACACTTAACTGGTGCCTGCTGATGAACCAGAAGAGCAGATGGCACCATTTGGTGATGGTCATCAGAGAGCTAACATTTATGAACAAAGCCTAAGCAAGTTGAGATCATCAATGGGCTTTGCAAAAAAACAGCCATATTCAGAAATAAGAGAGTTTCCTGCAGGGTTGTGAGCAACGCAGAGGACTGCCATCCATCAGTGAATCTACAGTCACAACTCCACCATACTGCAAAGACACACACACTCAAAAACAGTCACCATTGCAACCTAAACTCCAGTGAGGAGGAGCAGATTGGAAGCTGGTTTATCGGAGGCAGCATAGTCTAATGGAAAAAATCCATGAGCAGGTAGGTCAGGAGGCTTCTGGTTCCAATGCTACAGCTGAGCAGCCTGTATGTTGGGTCACTCGAACTTCCTGACCACGGCGTGCATTGTTTTCAAAGTGCCACGCACGTATCTTTGTCTTTGAACCTACCCCACTGCATTGCCTGCTCTGGTTATGCGTCCCTTTTACCCCACTGGTGAAGGCAGCAGTTGTGTCTAAATCTTGGTAATAGCTCAGGGCCTTTCCCAGGTCTAGGCACACACACATATCCACTATTCTCACTGCGTGAGTGGACAAGGAAGGCATTTTTCACATACAAAACACACACAGTTGACCCTTGAACAACACGAGGGGTGGGGCACTTTCCCCCATTCAGTTAAAAATCTGCATATAACCTTTGACTCCCCAAATACTTAACTACAAGTAGCCTACTACTGAACAGAACACTTACTGATAACACAAACAGTTGAGTAACACTTATTTTGTGTTATATGTACATATACCGTATTCTTACAATGAAGTAAACTGGAGAAAAGGAAATGTTTAGGACTGAGGGGGTACTAAACCCATCCAGGAATCACTGTGTAAGTTACATACGTGTCTAACCACTGTGCTGTGTGTCTGCACTACTATAATATTGAATGCTAGCTGTAAGCGAAAAGTTCAAAAATGTTATCAAGAAAATCATAAGGAAGATAAAATATATATGCAAATTTATTTTAAAAATCAACATGTAAGTGAATCTGTGCTGTTCAAACGTGTTATTCTGAGATCATCTGTGTAGGTATGTGTTTGTGCATGTACATAGAATAATAGATAGATAGATACATAGATAGATAGATAGATAATCAATACATAGAAAGAAAACATTCTCCCAGTAATAGTTCAGCACCAAAATTCAACTGATATATTCAGCACCTTGTCCACTTTCTTTATTAATATGATCTCAATTTCAATAATCTCTTATCATTAGTGGGTTATTTGATCCCTCTCAAGTTGAGAGGACTGTCATTTCTTCTCTATGTGGCTGAGACTCCCAAGGGTTTCTGAATGGACCAAAATGTAATTAGTATACCTTTGGTGCCTACATGTTGAAATGTTTGTTCAGAACTTCCATGCTTCTCCTTATTCCACCTAATAAGGGTTGTTTGTGTAGAAAATAACAATTTGTCAAGTATTTTGGTGTGTACATGATTTTTGTCTGTCTAAAATACATCTATGAAGATCCAGCTAAAATTATAACTCAGATTCATTGCACCAGTTCTCAAGAAATAATATAAAGACTGTCAGCGTGGTAAAATTAAAACAGTATACACATTGAACTTAGACATATATGTGTAGGCATCTCAGGTTCATCACTGAATATCTCTGTGTCTCTTTTTTCCCTGTGGGCCTCAGTTTTCTTACCTATAAATGCAGACACTAATTCTACCTCACAAGATCAAGGTGAGGAGTAAACGGGGGCCAGGTGAATGGGACAGACCATTGGCCACTGGGGCACCGCAGTGAACATGTAAATGTTAGGAGCCCAGCAACATGTGGGCAGTCAGGGACCAATACAAATTGATTCATTTCTAGGCTCTTTCTCTGCTGAAGACATAGAGCTGTACTAACTTTTTTTATCAATGCAAAATAGATGAAGTGCATATCTTGGAAATATCGTCAGTCAACACCTTTTTACCTGAATAACACTTTCAATCATTACTTGAATGAGTAGATACCAATTTACTTCACTACTGAGCCTTATATGAACCTCTTGGTTAATTCTTGCTGACAGCTTGCAGTGAGTAATGATCTACTGTGTTATTAGGGTGCTGACAATTATGGGTGAGAGCGGAGGGGCCTCCACGTCTTGAAATAATTTATTTTTCCCCTTGTTTATTTATTTATATATATATTTTTGCCTTTGCAATTCAGAGGATTCAAATATTGCATGGTCATGATGTAAAAATGGTTCAGCGTTGTCAGATCCAAAGTTCTGCTAATGAGGTAAAACATAGAGCCTCGGGGATGTGAATGATGCACTTGGCTGTTTGCCTTGATTTAATTCCTCACATAAAGGCTTGATTTTCTACATTTTTATACCAATTCACTGCAGCTGAAGGAACTGGTTTGTGTTGTCTTCTATTTACCTCAGAAAATATTGTTATTGCTTTCATTTTATAAATCCCTGCTACATAAAACTCTGAATGTATAAAAGAGACAAATTGCAGAAGAATGTGGGGCAGAGTACGATTGCTTATTTTATGAATGAGTTTTCCCTTTACCAAAAACTTATAATGGGCATTCTAATAAATTCTGAGTTCCCTAATACTTTTTATGTTTTTAGTTTGCTTGTGGTTTGACTCTCCACAATCACTGAAGATATGTTTTAAGCAAATCTTAAAGAGATTTTTAAGATTTTTAAGTTGGAAAAGATATTTTTCCAACTGTCCCGAAAGACACTAAGGTATCAAGTGTCAAGTTATAAAACAGTATAGCCGCCACATCCCTGTTAGCCTTGGCATGCTCTTTCCCCAATAAATTTTCTTCCTTTCCAACCCAAAAGCACGCTGTACTTTCCCTTCTCATCCCAAGAAGTCCTACTCATCCCTTAACACACAATTCAAGTATCTCTGCTGGGATTCCTTCCTAACTTTCACATGCAATTCAGCCGCTCCTTACTCTGAATTTTCACAGCTCTTACGTGAGAGGCCTACCATAAACTTATCATGTTGCTGTGTACATTATATTTCCGCCCACCAGACGGCACACTCCTGGAGGGCAGGAGCCGGGTATGGAATCACTGTGAGGACCAACACTCTCTCTTTTCCCAGTGATTTGCATATTTCACACCAATTGCACACCTGACAACATTTTACACAACATTTCACCAAGGTAATTTCAAGGTGTTTCCTAGGGGCTAGAAAAGAACATGTAGATCCCATCTGATATTTGGATTTTTTTTTAATGAAACTTAATGGAAAAAAAAATTTAGTATTAGAAAACATGTAGTTACATGTAGTCTTTTCCTAGTAGTTACTTATTTCTGTGTATTCCTGGACAAATATCTTAACATTTCTGTGCCTATGGTAACTCATCTGAACATTGGGAATAGATAACCCACTTGCCTCCTTAAATTATTTTATCCTCAAACATAACCATAAAACAGAATAGATAAAGTGTATCTTATTTTTAAAAGATCTATCAGGAGTATTGAATAAGATATCCTGAGTGACATGAGCCTGCACTAGGAGAACCAAGTGTGAATGCAGAGAAAGCAGGCAGACACTGATCACGCTCTGTCATGGAGGAACAGCCTTTCTAATCAAACCACTAGGGCAGAAAATATTTATAGGGATCATGTAAATTCCAGTAAACTCTTAAACAATAGTGGTGAGATTTTAATTTTTTTTCTCTCTTTTTGAGGGAGGGGAAGGGATGGTAGGCAGTGGAATAAAGAGAGATAGAAGGCTAAGAATGTGCCTAAATTACAGGAAATTCAGTGGATAATTAATGTCTATCCTGTGTAAAAACTGGGGCGTGGTAGAAAAAATCAAATTCAAGGGGGTCAAAATAGTTGAGTTCTAGATGTGACTCTGCAGCTACCCTATGTGTGCGTTTGGCAAGTCCTTCAACACTCAGGGCCTGAGTTTCTCCATCTTTCAGATAAGGTGGAGGCTACTTCTTAATGATCCTATTTTCTTGGCACTCATAGGATTCTTGGATAATACTGGGTATAATGCCCCATTATATAGATATACATACAGCATTTGTTTTATATTTATATATATATATATATATATATATATATATATATAGGCACAATTATAATTATGTTAATTATATAATTATATTTGATTATATTAATTTAAAGATCAAAAAGGTGTATGTGCATAAATGAGAGGGTTAGTCTAGATGGTTTAGCTCTCTTGTAAATATAACATTCAGGGGGTGGAGAATGCAGGGCCATCAGCCCTATCTTCTTCTTAATAGCGAGTGTCAAAACTCTTTGCTCCTCCTGCCCAGTGTAATAGAGTTAAATCAAACTTCACCCAAACTCCATAAATTACCTCTATGGCCAGGCACAAGTTGTTTCCTTGGGCCTCAGTTTTTCTATCTATAAAATGGTGACACCTAATCAGATTGTGGAAAGGACTGAATATAACCAAGAAAACCACATAGCCCATAATGATGATTCATAAATGTTCAAATCATTCTTGTTTCCCTCTGTTGTAATTAGTACAGGCCCCATGCATAATATATACTAAATGACTTGAATGATTACTTGTAGTTTGAAATTTCTCATACAGTACATACATTTTCAATCTTGTGGGAATTTATGGTCCAGTAAAGTTGCAAATCCTTTCAAAATTTCCTACTCACTGAAGTATGTCTTAGTAAAATATGGATTTAAAAAAATCCTCTTATTTCTCAATAAGCATAGAAAATGTTCAAGATTATGTTCATTTAAAAGTTAAGGTCCCAGTAAATTGAGTTTCCCATTCATGTTCAAAGCTGACTTGAAAGGGACTCAGAATTGGAAACAGTTGATAGCTTGATATATACCTACATCTTCTTCAGTTTCTACAGAACAGCAGACTTCCCCTTGAAATCCCTTCACACAACCCACTGTAATTGACTTGTATGATCCTTTCACATAAGCCACTAAAACCATGGGAAGGAAAGTAAATTGTGCTTCTATTGATCCAGATCTTCACACAAAAAGTGGCTTTTTAATTCTCAAAAATATTTTAGTTCATTTGAAAACAAACAGTTTAACCTTCAAGAGAAGGTTAATATTGAGAATCAGTGCTTAAACATTTATGTACTGGTAACACCAGATGAATCATAGGGACGAAGCCCAAGGGTAAGATGTGATTCCATCACTCTGATTCCAAACATTTAGCCTTAAGTACATCATTTTCTAAGCCTGGAATTGTAGTATGAGTTATATTCTTTCTGAAAGTAGTAGCCAAGTCTGCTATGGTTAAAGTCAGTACGACTGAATTTATTTACTCTCTTTTACTCTATCATCTCTGAGTTGAGCTGGCTGCTCCTGTCTATCACACTGGAAAAGTTTTGCCTAAGTATTTAATTATGCAAATCTTTTGTACCAAGTGGAGGTGAGAGCAAACCAGGTCACTCTGCTGACAATTTTGGTATGTCAAACATTTCTAGTTATTTGAGAGGTGACAATGACCTGTCAGTGCAAACAATACATGAAGGAAATCAAAATAGGAGATATAATACCATCTCGAGGATAAGTACATCACTGAAGGATGCTGCTATCCAACATCCCTTCTCTCCAAGTTTCATTTCTATGGAACAAATGACTAAAACCTAGTCACGCTATTTCCACATCATCCAACCTCCTGATAAAACGAGAAAATACCAGCCAGCAATCAAAGGTAACACAGGAGCACCTGACGGGACCCTCACGGCATCTCTCTGACCTCACAAGCTGCTGGAGGCATTTCTGCTGATTAGTCTCCTGCCTTTTCCTTAGATGTTTCTTTCTCTTTTTGATATTTTATTCTCACATTGTTTCTCTCTTCCTCATTTTCTCTAACTGACTAGGTTTTATCAAAACATAGTTTTATTTTATATGAATTATTTTCTCTTTAACCTTCCTCCTTCCCTCCCTCCCTAAACCTCATCTATTTTGCTTCTTTCCTCTTCAAATCATTACATTAATTTTTTTAAATTTCTCATTCATACATATCTGTGAAGTTTTCCACTTTACCTTTCCTTCCTAGAACAGGTGACTAAGTTTTCTCACTTTGATATATACATAGCGATTGACCATATCCAAATGTATCTATTTCTTTTCTTCTTATAGTATTTCCTTTAGGGAGGGAGTATTCAACTTTACGTCTCTTGCTACTTTTCTCATTTCTTTACTTTGCGGTCTGCTAAAGTTTCACACTCTTTTTTCCCTTCCTTTACTGGTCAATTTTTCTTATGATATGGACCCACTTCATATCAGCATTTTTGGGGGGTGAGGGGAGGCTTATACCAATAATGCTGAACTCAATTTTGAATCTTTTTGCCAAGCCCTAAAACTATTAAATTTTTAAAAACTTTTTGTCCATGCTAACTCTAATATTGATTTTGCTTTTTGGCATCCCTAAAGATGTATCTCCCATGGAATATTTTAAATTTATATACAAAGTTATGTTTATCTATTTATGTTCTAATGATAGCCATAGCCCCAAGATACCCAATATTTAATCAGCCTCAAATACTACATATCTATTTCTCTAATTTGTTATATTTGGCCTTTTAAGCCCCTCAAGAAACCCAACCACTGACAACTTCTGCTTTTTACATATCATAACAAATTTTCCACTCTACCTGCATTAGCACACCATATGCTTTGTTTACTCTTGTAGTTTTCTCTTATAATCCAGTTAACCATAACCTGTATCACCCTGAGCAGGTCCCACAATGAATACCATTCTTTAAACAGCTGTCACTTTCAAAACCCAATTCCCCATTAAAAAGCCCACACATGCTTTGTCAGATCACAGACAAGGAATAGGAAACAGGAAGCCCCTAATCAAAGAAACAAACACAATAATCATCACTGATAATCCTGCATGTGTGTCTGTGTTTGTATATGCGTATGTCATTGAATATTCATAGCACTTTATATGAATATTTTTGAGAACAGGAGCATAGTTTTACATACCATAATTATTTCATAAATACCATATTATTTTTTAAAAGACATATAGATTAAGATAAAAAAAATTACCTAGCAGGAAATCAAAGGAAAAAATGATCCTCTTAAAGTTCTAAATATCATCCTTGGTTGTCTCCCAAATCTCCTGACTCATCAGCCTCTCCTAACAGTCCTTACGCTGCTAGACATCCTGCTAGGTACTTGTGCTTAACTGCTGCAGCTAGGCTAGCCCCTGACAGCATCAGCTTTATTATTGCTACTTTTTTTTATTGTGTACAGTTGCCTCTACAGAGGTTCCTCCTTCCCCAGCATTTGGTATTAAAACTTACCGCTTTTACCAACTCCCCCTGCTCCCAGCATTACCACCTTGTACTCTCTGGACCCGCCTGATGCTGATGCGCTGCTGGGGGAGCAGCTGGCTTCGCTTTCTACCTCCATCTTACCGGAGGGACCGGAGTAGAATAAAGAAGGAAAAAGTCGCCTGTGTCAGGTGCTTGCTCAGATTAAGCAGCCCTAAAACTGTGTCAAAAGAAAGGTTTAGTACGAGAGGTAAGAACCATCAGCGTCAGGCTGGCTGTTGGTCCTGTGCTCTGAGCGGGTCTCATAGCAACCACTTCAATTGCTTCCAATAAAAATCTGGCTTTCACCTACCCCCCTCCTTCCCGATCCTTCACTCTTTCACTCTGCCACTACTGCTCCTGTTCTCTGTGTGTGCGTCTCTCTCTGTGGCTTGCTCTCTTTCACTGCTTGTTTGTTTGTTTTTTCACCTTCCCTCGTCTGTTTCTCCATTTCCCTTCCTCACTCTTTGTCTCTGTCCTTCCTCCTTCCTTGCCCCCTGCACAGTCCCAGCTGTTTGAGGCACATAAACTTGGCTACCTTCCAGGCTGGGCTGCTACCGGGGAGTGAATCTGAGACTTAGTAGAAGATTCTATGTCTCACAGGCTGATGATTTCTGTAGCTACAGCTGCAGAGTCACTATTTTCTTCTAATCAGAGTCAGTGAATTAAGAAAGATGTCTGTTGCTTATCGTCTTGCTTTTCATCACCATCTCCTTCCACAGTTCTTATTCTGGGAAAAGAGTTGCTACCAATTTAGAAGAAAAAAAACAAACAAACAGTAACTCATAGCTCTTCAGGACCGGTCTTTAGTGTGTTGACATAATAGCTGTCGTGTTTGGACATGGATCATTCTTGTTTACACGAGGTTATTAGGAACAGCCTAAAACACAAGGATCCTGTCAAGCATAAAAGAGACACTTAAGTATTTTTGCTGAAAGTTATGGTAGCATTTAAAATCATAGATAATTATTTTTCAAATGCCCAAACTCCTACCTCTTCTTTGAATTCACAAAAAGCTTGATGGTCTTTGCTTTTTTCTGGAAAGCTTCTAAACTATAAATGTTTTATAATGCTTTCAATAATCCCTAATTTTCATAGTCAGACCTTGTCCTTCAAACAAGGTGATGATAATGTTCTTTATATTTATTGTCTATTTTTTATTGTGAAATTGGATTGTGATTAGATGCGATCAAGTGTTTGGTGTACAAACACTTTTCTTTCTATTAGATTTTAAGATCTTTTAAGAAAGGAACTATATTTGATCAGTTCTTTTTTGACTGTAGTATATGACCAAGCGTTCTGCACAGAGTGGGTGCTCAATAAATTGCTGGTAATCAGAGAAGTATCATATAGTCAGGCATAGTCAACAGCCCAGGCTCTGGGACCTGATTGATTTTGTTTAAATCATGTCTCGGCCATGGACTAGCTGTGTGACTTTGGGTAAATTACTTGACCTCTCTGTGCCTCAGTTTCTTCATATATAAAATGGTTTATTAAAGCCCTACTTTATTAACTCATTAAGTGATTTTAATGCTTGTACACTGCTTAAAATTCTGTCTGGCAAATTGTAAGCAGCATGCAAGTGTACGCTTATTTTATTTTATTTTATTTAATGGTGCTCCTAGCCCACTGTATATAAGCACTCACCAGAAGAGATCATCCCTTCATGTGATTATCAGCATCTGAGTATCTTCTTTGCTAATGTATCTGTTCAAATCTTTTGCCTATTTTTATATCAAGATATTTGATTTTGTATTAATGAGTTTTGAGGGTACTTTACATATTCTAGATGTAAACTTTTTACCAGATATATGTTCTGAAAATATTTTCCCACAGTCTGTGGTTTTTCTTCACACTATCTTTCAAAAGCGCAGGAGTTTTACATTTTGATGAAGTCCAATTTGTATTTTTTTTTCTTTTATGGATGATTCATCAGGTTTTAAATGACATCTTTTTCAGTGATTTTATTCCCAATTCTCTTTTCATCTTTTTTACCCCTTCATTGCAGTTTTGCTCATTGGTATAGCTCTATTTATCACCTTCCTGTCCCACCAAGCTGCCCGTCCCACCGTCTGCTACTCTGGGTTCCATGTCGGCCATCAGATTTGGTGGTGACACACAGGTATTGTCACGCCGACTGTGTCCTTTGTGCTGTTCCTTTTTCTGGTACACACAGTTTAATATTAAGAGAGAGAAGTACATGAAGATGTCCTTGATGGATGGTTAATGAATGCCTTGTTAAATATCATGGTTGCTGTGAGAGAAAATTTTAACTATTGAATTGCCTTTCTTCTCAAGAGTTAATGTATCTGTCCCTCCTCAAATGGAAATCAGTGAGATTTTTTTTCCTACTTACATGAAAAACTTCACCTATGGGGAGGCTTTCCTTACTATAAAGCCCTATTTGTCTTCCTCTTGTTTGACATTCTAAGGAATTCCACTCCAAATCCCTTCTCCTGAGTTACTAATGCTACTGATTTTCAGTTTTAGTGAACTTTGTAAGTTTATATTTTTCGTGCCTTGACTAATAAACCTAAGAGTCTGAAGAGAGAGAAAAAGGGAGGGAGAAGGAGATGGAGAGAGAGAATGAGGGACAGAAAAACCTTCCGGGTGTATAAATACTGATTGAAATGGAATCTTTAAGTGACCAAAATCATTACATGGCAGATTGATTTGCTCTCTGGAAATTGTTAAATGATTGACATTTAGGAGGTTCAATACGGGAGGCACAGCAACACACTGAACTTCCCCCCTCTAAGAGCCAACTCAAATGCACAGGTGTGGAGAGGAATTACCTCTGGCAGACAACTGAAGGTTGAATAAACAGCTTCTGAACAACAAAGAGAAAGAGACCGAATGAGAGTCCTGGAGGCCGTAGGAGCCCTGCAGGAGCTGCAGAACACTCCCTGGGGAGGATCCACTGAGCGCCATTGTGTACTTATCCTCTGCTTGCTTAGGGCAAACAGGAGCTCTATTGGGACTTCCACCCACCTGCAAGACCACTATGGTGCTTTCCCAGCTATCGTGCCTGGAACCTTTTGCCTTTGCCCAAACAATAGGGTGTCACTACAATGGCCCTGGCCTGGCCTCCTGGCCAAGCCTCTCCAGCCACAAGGCTGGTGCCCCTACTCCTCCCCACCCCTGCCCCTTTCCCCCAGCGCACACTCAGTAGGCTTCCCAGACTATGCAGCACACAGGGCATACACATAGGCATGTTCTATACAGCTGGGATCCCCAAACCCCCGGCCTCGGACAGGCACTGGTCCATAGCCTGTTAGGAACTGGGAAGCCTGTTAGTAGGTAAGCAGACCACTTTCCTGTATGACGAATAAGAGAAAGACTGTATATACAATGCTGGGGAGTCAGGGGAGCTCTCGGAAGACCCCTGAGTGTGAGGGGGTACCCACCATCCTTTATGTCCCCTGCCACTTCCATGGGGCAGGTATGGACTCTCTGCCTACCTGCAAGGTCACCATGGCACGTTCCAGGACACGTCACCTGAGTCCGTTTTGGCCTGAACAGCAGGAGCAGACAGAATCAACAGGGCTTTACTGCAGGCACCTGGCCTCCCCACCTGGAGCTCCGCAGGCCGGTGCCCCAGATGCCTTGGGCACTCGCTGGGCTCCTACCAGCCTGACCAGTCCACATGGCACATACAACTTACTCAGAGGCTACTTTTCCAAGACTGGGATAGCTAGTTTGTCTAATTCATCTAAATAAACACGGACAATCAAACAAAAGGAAGTTTGCATTTGTTTCCTCTAACCTCCCCTGACAGTCACCAATCTGTCTGCATGTTACTTGATTCCCTTTGAGGGCTCATCTCCATCCCATGAAGAACCAGGTGTGCACGCAGAGCTATTTAGCACACTGAGCAGGATGCAAGTCCTTCTTAGAGGACAAAAAGGGAAACTAATTTAACAAGTAATTCCTTCAAATCTATTCATTCTATTAATATGGATATCTATCCAAACTACTTTAGGAATGGCTAAGGGGAGCCACATCCAGAGTTCTTCTCTTACCTCCCCAGTCATTGATAGGCAGGGCTCCTGACACCCTTGTCCACAAAGCCGCTCTTCTCTTAATTGGAGTATTTATTGTATTTATTAAAATGATTTGTTTACATCCCAGTTCATCTTCCTACAAAATGGTGAACCTGCCGTATTCATCTTTACCTCCCCAGAGTAGAGCACAGTGCCCAGGTAACTAAATGAGGGAATTAATTACACCAAGTGGATAACTGTCTATTGCTACTATTAATGAAATTAACCTTGCAAAAATTATTATTTACTATTCATACTCTAATTAAAAGATAAATCATGGAGGGAGGAGATAGCAAGGTTGTTGATAACCTCTGAGTAAATTAATATTTAGCGTGCATGTTCTCACCATGTGATGTAAAAGCATTGTCAACCAGGAGATAGCACAACTGCTCAGGACAAAAAATAAACTGGAAACTTCAAGGCCAAGGGGTAAACAGAAAAGAGCTTATTTTGCAAGTGGGAGGCAAGAGTTCTATCTGCACAGCCAGGACTGTCCATCACAGAGCTCCTCACAAACATAGAGCAATGCACAACAGGTGGTGATACTCCTGATTGTGGAAGGATTCAACTTTCTTCTAGAAGGCACATTGAGACTGATATATTTGGAAAGATAGATTTTACATGTGATCTAAATAACTGGCATCTATTCATTCATTCAACAAGGATTCATTCATTAAATATGGATTTGATTGCTCGTTCTCAAGTTCATTCATTCAACTGTGGTACAGTTTAAAAAAAAAAAAGATAAGAAAAACACAATACAGTCCATGAGTTCAAAGTGATTATACCAATGTGTGGGAGAATGGCACCTGCACACCAGGCTCTGAAATAAGCCAGAATGTGGCAGGTAATTGAATAGATAAGTGAGTAGAGTCTGGCCTGACCCGTGTAGCTCAGCTGGTTTACTATCATCCTGCAAAGCAAAAACTCACCTGTTTGATTCCCAGTCATGCAACATGCATGGATCACGATTGGAGCACGTACTAGAGGCAACTGATTGATGTCTCTCTCATACATCGATCTCTTTCTCCCACCCATACCCTCTCTCTAAAAATAAAATAAATAAAATCTTTTTAAAAAAATGAGCAGAGTCTGGTAGAAACATGGGGGGAAGGAGAGACTAATTTCAAATAGGAAGACAAGGTAAGATGCCAAGGAAGGGGGAGTACTTGGTACTAGATTTAAAGTAGGACTTCAAACTGAAGAGATTACAAAAAGTATGGGTTTTCAAAGTTTAGGGATTAGGTGTTTGGTGAATTGTGAGTTAATAACATACAGGTGATGCATAAGAACATAGAACATAGTCCAAATTATATCTAGAACATCTATATGGATTATAGATGAATCACAGAAAACTATCAATTACAGCACACAGAGTTTGGATTTCTTTTGAGTTTTTTTAAATTTTACCTTCATCTTTAAGGAAAAAAATGATGCCCACTGGTAACATTGCTTCTGATGCAGAATTGAGAAAGAGTGGGCAGTGTTGAAGTAAAAGGGGAAGATGTAAATCATGAGTCAAATATTGATTACATTAAGTTTGAGGCACTTTGGGAACATCTGATTAGTTATATGAGGAAAACAGTTTCAAACCTTAGAACTGGCTTTCAGGGGAGACGTAGAAGCTTGCAGACATGGATTATGGATTAGGACATCTTTAGCTTATTAGTGGTAAATAAAAACACAGCAAGAGATAAGATTCTATATGGAGTACTTGCTAGAAAGAGGAGAGAATAAAAGATACTTTTATAAATGGATTATAATTGACCAAAATAATATTTGTTGAGATTGATAAGAATTTTATGCATTTTATTATTTAATTGGCACAATAGTTCTATGATGCTTATGTCCATATCATTAAGAGGATAAAGAAGAAATATACAGAGACCTAGGAAAGCCACCAGGAAAAGAATATCCAAGCAGGGACAGCGTTCATGGGCAAGAGTCGATCCATCCTACCAAATGACTCATACTGATGCTATAAAAATAGAAGTGATGATATATCATTTTGTTTGAGAACTGAGAGTTCACTAGTGATAGAGCAATCGGGGTAGAAAACTGAGAAACTGATTTTCTCTGCAAATCAGAGAGTAAAATATGAAAGAATGAGTAGGAGCCGAGGAGCACAGACATATGTGTTTTTATTTTCATAAATTTGGCAGTGACAAAGTGATGTGTGATAAGACCACATATTGTCCTCATTGAAGATAGGACCTGAAGTGGTTATAGAATTCATAGAAAATTACTTTTTAAGATATAGTGGGCATGATATTTGTATGTAGTAATTAATGGCCTTCTGATTACACATTTTTAAAAATAGCTTGTCAAAGAGCCTATAGCTAGTGAACGGGAACTACCAAGACTTGCTCTTAATTTTGACAATAAGTATTTAATAATAATTCATCTTTATTTTTAAAATATATACTTTTTCTCTATTTTTGTAAAGTTTTTAAAACATATTTTATCACAGGTCTATGATAGAACTTGACTTCTGTGTATAAGTTATATTGCTTGGTATTGCTTTCAGCTAAAAACATTCTCGTTTTACAACCTATTATAAACTTTCCTTCACTTGGCTCCAGACAATCATTCTTGACCCATTATCTTTTGTGATTGTAAATAATTTGCTTTGTTTATTTTGTTACCTTGATGATATTTATAGATCCTGTCATAGAGAGGCTCCCTTGGAGACCTCTCTTTTGTAGACTGTATAAATTTAGTTCCTTATGTCTAAACTCCTATGTCTTGCTCTCTAATCTGGGGATATATTTTGTTGACCTTCCGAATATTTTTCTTAACTCATCTCTACAGTTTGTCAGTATTACAAAGAGAAATTATGGTGGAAAATTAGTGGTTTGAAGTAGTATCTAGCAAAAAGCCAAAACGTAGTTGCTCCAACATTTCAGCCGAAATACTTACATAGGTATAGAAAACAAAAAAGAAAGTACACGGCAAACAAAGCCTAGGAACACTAAGGCACGTAGAGAAAAAACATATTACTGATATTTCTGGATTCAGCTTGATGAAGTCCACCAACCTGCTGTCCTCAAAATTAATGAGAGTTGTGAAACAAACACTCTCTATATCGTCCCCCTGGCTTAGAGATGAAATGAGACATTCGTTATTCTGCTTTGCAAATATTGATTTTGAGATGGTCAGAAGACTGCTTTTTCCATCACTTAAAGAATCTATTCATAAATCAACTTGCAGAAAATGGCAGTCTGTCAGGTACATTGGAGGGGCAAGGATAGCTAAGTATTACAAACTGGAAGGGTAATCTCAACAAAACTAGAGAAATGCATAGTTCTACAAGGAAAACGTGCTAGATATTGTGAATTATCTAAGCACTTCTGCTCAGGAACCTAAGAGTGAGGGCCAACAGTCTGATGCAACAGGATGAGACAGATTCACCCATCTGAGAGTCAGTAACCGGAAGGGGAGTTTGTGAAAAGTCCCGTGGCACAGGATAATAAATGTTATCGTGAAGACAGAGAAGAAAATCAAACCCTGAAAATCTTAAAATTCTGTATATTTTGTTCCAAAAGAAAATTTACATACTCTTAAGAATATGCCAGAGTATGCCCTTTATTAGAAAAATATAAAGCTATATAAAGAGAAGGCTCTCAAATCAAAGTAGAGTAGCGGGAGTTACCACCTAACAACCATAAAGTAACACATGTTGCTTTACTACCAGGTACCAGAACTGGCGCACAGTGGGTCTTCATTAAATATTAGCTCCTATGTGCAATTACAACAGATTGATAATAAATACTAATAGGGGGTACTATTGAAAAGTACAAAGAAACTTCTATTTCAATAATGGAGTTTACACTCAAATTAAAGATGCTAAAATCAGATCCAATGTCATTAAAACATAAATCAGTGGAGGAAAAAGTTAAAAACTTTTCCTAGGATGCAGAGAAAAAGAAAGTCGATGACAATGATGAGAGCGATGATCGAGCTAGAGAACACTGGACTTTGACCCAACTGATTTTTCTTCTCCTTATTCCTCCTGGAGGAGTGGAGGGTGAGTGCACTGGGCTTAGGGCCGGGTGTGATGCAAAGCACCAGCAAAAACTGCAGGAGCAGGTATCAGGCAAGCAGGAAATACAAGTTTTTCTTCACTTAACTACTTATTATGTGTGTTCCTTACTGGAAAAAAAAAATAGGAACAGCATCTTGGAAAAAAAAATTTTTTTAAATAAACCAAAGAAAAGGGAGGGAGTCCAATGACTCACCAGTGATGTGGAAACAAAGGAATCTCAGCAAAAACAAAAGAACCCAAAAACACTTTGGGGTTTGTGCGGAGGGGGTGTCCAGTCAGGAGAAATTTCTTGAACTGGTGAATCCATGTTTCATTAGATGCCGTCAAGTGTTACATGGGAGACAGCTCTTCCAGGGGCCTGAAGAGGATCCAATTTCTGGAAAATATAAGTTATTTATATAAATCCAAAATAATTAATGAATGTGTCAGGTTTTGAGGCCACATGAGAGATCTTATTTTGCTACTGAGCTTAGTTCATTAAGATGCCTCAGAAAGAGTGTGTTGATCTAAATAAAGATGGATGACCACACAGAAAGTTAAACAGTGAAATGGAAGTTAGCGGAGAGAGTTTTCAGGGCCTCAGCCCTTGCACCTTATGAGATCAGGAGTCCTGAGTGAGGGGACAAGCTCTAGGAACCATCAGAGCCCTCTACTGCCTTATTAAGCACTTGGATCGTGTTAATTCTGTGCCCACTGAGCAGAATTCTGGATTTAAATGTGCTCTTCCAGGAAGATAACCTGAATCCTGAACTCTGACAGAAAGACTCTGTCAGTCACCTAGACCTCTGTCCCTATCTTGGCAACACCCTCCCCCACATCCCAGGTTTGTACTAGTTGAATTTCAGCTTCCTACTTCGGAGACTGGGAGCCCAGAGTGAAGGAATTCAGTGGTTCCCCATTGTGATTATCGCACACTTGATTTATATGGAGATGAAGTCTTTCTCATACTATCTCCTACTTAGTTTGCCTTCAGAAGTGAGATGGAAACAGTCTAGCCCCACTTTGATGAGAAGGCCCTTTGCGTCCTTCAGCACAATTACTTCATTGTCTTTAGTTCTTCTTTCTAGGTGCAACATCACTAGTTTCCAAAACAGCTTTGTGACATGGATTAAGGCTTTTTTCATTGTCCTAGTTACTCCCACATAAAACTCCCATTCTAAATTCTTCGTGTTGCTATAGCTTAGAAAATTCATAGTATCTCTCTACCATCCAGATAACTAATATAAACATGGCCCTCCTTACAATAAGACTGAAGAAACTTATAAAAAGCACCTGCAATCTTAGTATCCAACAACCAACCCACACTGTTCTATGGGGCCCCAAATCCCAGCTGAAGTAATTCTTGGCTTTAATTGCTCTTTTTACATATGTATGGAAACAGCCTCCCTTTGTTTTTTTCCAAACGTTGTTTTGTGCTTGGATGCAAAAATGCCTCAGCCAACTTCCTGGACAGCAGGAGCCATGAAATATTCACTACCTGGGTGTTCCTCCTCGTTTGCTTACTAGGCGCTTACTTCCCTCGCTTACTTCCCTCGAGAGCCACCGACAGGCGCTGCGGCATCCGGGCACCCCAAAATAGACCAGGAATGTGAAGTGTAGTGGAATTTGATGGATAATCTCAATGGGAGAAAACATTGACAACTGTAATGAAGTAATGTGGACTTAATGTTAGACAAATTAAAAATTAAGACTAAGTCCTTATTGAGATGGGTGGCTATTGATTCACTGTGAGTCTAAGTACACACATTATGTCTCTTAAAGCATCGTAAATGCTGCTGAGATGTTACTGGTTTGGCAGAAGAACAGATCAGAGTACGTGAGGGAAAGAACTGCTCTTCACCAAGAATTACTGCCTTCAGTCCTCTTCAGGCTCTGAATGGAATGAGGTTGGCTAAGGATGGAGGCAGAAATATCATTAGGTATCTGTTAAGTGCTTCGAGTAGAGAGTGAGAGTTTCCCAACCTGAAACCCAGCTGGGCTTTCTCTATACAATATTAGATTTTCAGACAAGAAAAGGATCAGTGGAAAATAAATTATCTAAGTCATTTTTAGCCATGAACAAGTTTAACAGAAATTGTCTTACAAATCACTTTGAAGATACTACAACTTAAAAAAAAAAGAAAAGAAAAAAGACTCAGAGCTGCTGGAGTGTTAAGAGTTTGTCCCAGCAAAATGTGCCACCTAATTAGGGACCCATGCAGATGGTCCTGCTGTGTCAGCTTGAATCCGTTCAGTGACAGACAGCAAACCCCCTCTTCAGCATGGATTCAAGGAGCCAGTGAGGCTCAATTAGGGACCTAGCACAGAAGACATAATTTAATTCTTAGCTCTGCCATTTACTTCAAGGATGAAGCACAGTGTTTTAGAATTTCAATTATATAAAATAAAAACAGCTCTGATAGGACGGCTCAGTTGGTTGGGCAGCATCCCACAAAGTGAGGGGTTGCTGGTTTGATTCCTAGTCAGGGCACATGCCTAGGTTGCGGGTTTGGTCTTGGTCAGGGTTCTCTCACATCGATGTTTCTCTGCTTCTTTCTCCCTCCCTTCCCCCCCTCTCTAAAAATAAATAATCAATTAAATCTTAAACAGGAAACAGAAGAACAAACCAGAAAAAAATATATATATAATAGGAATAATGTCCACCGTGGACAATAAAAATATAGCTGGGTTTTGTTTATTCTAAAATGTAATACAAGCATCTGGTATATGGTTCCTTCATTATTATTCATTTTGAAGATTAATATTGGTAATGAAAGAACCATATACTGTAAGTATAATTGGTTTCTTTGTAGTTTCTTCCCATTTACTTTAGTTTTACTGTGAGCAGCAAGAGAGAGCAAATACAATCCTTCTCAAAAATAACTGTTCAAATGTTTGGAGGGAGTTCTTTTTGTCCAGCATAGGTTTATCTTTTGCAGGCAAGTTCATTAAGTTGCTACCAGAGTCCCTCTTCTGAGACACACTGCCCTTTACTCTGCTATATTCCTCTGTGTGTATCATACCTGTTTTCTCAGTGTTTTTCAAACAAGTGTGGGTTAGAAGTGAGCATAACACTTCCAGTATCACTGAGTGCTTCTGAACACAGCGAAATGATTCAGAACCAGGATGGCTTAGTTACCCATGCCTTTGTTAAAATAATGTTTTGTTTGATTTTTGTATATGGGTGTCCATTCAAACCCTCCTTTTACTGTTTATTTTGTAACTTATTTACTTCACTGAGTGAATGGTTGAACTTTTAAGAGTGGAAATTACTCCTTTGAAATCCTAATGGCTTTTGGCATAGTTCTGGGCTCAGAGTAGGTCCTCAAAGAGATTTTATGTTAAATTGAGTCCAATTAAACTGTACTTGAAACTTCAACAGACAGAAGCTTAACTAATGTCCCAGCAACCTCCGAGAATCATTTATTTGAATATTCTTCTCACACAAGGGAAGAAAAACATAATCACAGGGAAGAAAAAACTGAGTCT
>PVJI01024048.1:0-22536 GCA_004026765.1 Micronycteris hirsuta
AAATGTAGAAGACAAAGAACTTATGTGTATGACCCATGGACAAAAACTAAAGGGCGGGGAATGGGGGGTGGGGGTGGATGGGAAGAAGGGGGAAAATGGGACAACTGTAATAGCATAATCAATAAAATATATTTAAAACACAAAAAAAATCTCTGATTCAAACCGACTTAGAAATTAAAATCCCAATAAGCATGACTATGCCTAACAGTAAGAGAACTAAAATATCAATAATTGAACCAGCAACTCACTCCAGATAAAATCCAATGTAGAGTAGTATGACAAACTCTAAGATAAGTGTAATGACAGTGTTCAAAGATACAAATGAAGACTATCTTCCAAAATAATGATAATAAAGAACTGCTAAACTAAAAAGGCAGAAATGATACAATACCCAGAGGATAAGAAAAAGTATCAATTGAAATATTAAAGATGCAGTAGATGAAATCACCTTATACTAGATACAGAGATACTTGCCCATAAGGTAGCCCAGAAATGCAAAAGAGTGTGTGATAGAGTAGTTAGGACATAGGGAGGAGAGGCCCCAACATTTGAGATGACCACACGTCCATGGTGTCCAGGACAGTTCTGGGTTAAGTCCATCCTGACACTTCATCTGAATCATGCTCCTCACTAAAAGAGTCTCCTAGTTGGAAGAATAAATTATGTGGTCAATCCACTCAATGTTCAGCTACTAGGAGTTCCATAAGAAGAGAATATCCCAAAAGTAATAACTGAACAGGAAGTAGCTAGGGATTTTCCAAGATTAAGGAACACTATATGCACTCGATAGAAAGCGTACTCTGAGGCCCTGGCTGGTGTAGCTCAGTGGATTGAGTGTGGGCTGGGAACTAAAGGGTCCCAGTTCGATTCCCAGTCAGGGCACATGCCTGGGTTGCAGGCCAGGTCCCCAATGAGGGCCATGTGAGGAGCAACCATACATTGCTGTTTCTCTCCCTCTCCGTCTCCCTCCCTTCCCCTCTCTCTAAAAATGAATAAATAAAAATCTTTAAAAAAAATAAAAAGAATAAAAATAAAAGACATAAGAAAATCATAAATTACTAAGAAAAAGATTGATAAATGAATATTTTAAAGGACAGATTTACAAACTTGAATACTTGAATATTTTAAAACCCAGCAAAGGATACCATAAAGAGAATGAAAAGATAGCTACAACTGAGAGAAGATATTTGCTATATTATCATCAACAAACTAGTATGTTGAGAGAATTGATAAATGAATCCAATCCAATAGAAAAACAGAGAGAGAGAAGGAGGAGGGGCAAGAGGAGGAGAGGAGGAGGAAGAGATGGAATTGGGAGGAGGAAAAGCAGAGAGGGCAGTGAAACAGAAGGGAAGGGAAGGAAAACACAAATTTTAAGGAAGAGAAAGCACAAATGGCTCATAAACATAAAAATGTGTTCAGCCTCATCAGTAACCAGAAAAATGATAGCTGAAATTCCAGTGAGAGCCACTGCATACCCCCTGTGCTGGCGAGACTTTTTCAACTGACAGCACCGGCTGTGTGTGCAGGTGAGGAGCAATGGGACTCTCATGCAGGCGCTGCCTGGCAAAGTGAGGCATGCACATACACTGGGGCCCAGCCATGACACTCTTCACACGTGCAGCGGGAGGAAGGTACAAGAATGTTCACAGAGGTTTTATTCAAAATAGCCCAAACAGGGAACAGTCCAAATGACCATCACCAGTAGAGCAGAAAAACAGACTGTGCATGTTCCAACAACACAGAAGTGAAAATAAGTTATATCCACATAGATTAATCTAAAAAACATAATGCTGAATTCAGTCCAAAACAAAAGTAAATGATATATTGATTAGGAATACAAATACATGGTAAACTCTAAGGAAAACCAAGACAATGGTAAACGTCAAGTTCAGGATAGTAGTTACCCTTGCGTGAGCCAGGAGAGGACCAGTAAGGGGATGGGACATGTTCAGTGTTCTTCATCTTGGCCTGGCTGCTAAGAACCTGGTTGTTCATTTGATCACTGTTCTTGTAATATTACCTATATGCTTTCATACAGTCTTTTAATCAATGCTATATTTTAAATTTTTTAATTTTTAAGTTAATAAAAAGAGGTGCTCTTATTAGCATTATGTTATGACAGTATTACCAGACATATTTAGCATATTTTCAACTTGCCTTGCAACAAATATTCTTCTTTTCATTGTGTCTAAAGATAACCGTGTAGCTTTTTGAAGACTGTCTAGTAATTGATGAGAGAAGAAAGCATAGACCTCTTTACATTCCTGTAATAAGAAATTATATTACATTTGGTACCAAAAAATACAAAAACTCTAACACACTCACAGCAAGAATATTAGAAGTGTCATGTGAAAGATGAAAAATAATGAACTATACAATTTCATTTATATTATAGAAGTCCAACTCTAAATTACTTGCTTATTTTTTAAAAGAATAATGAAAAGTTTGCTTTCATAAACACTCTAGAAAACCACAAGGACTTACTGAAAAGCCAAAACTCAAAAGTTGCTTATTCAGAATAATCATGATTTGCTCAGTACTCAGTAATTCACTCAACAAAACTGAAACATTTATTAAGTGTGGTGCACTTCTCAATGCTTAGGGGTATGGGCATAAAAGGATATGTAGTCACCATCCTCAAAATGTGTAGCTTGGTAGATAAACATATTTTAAAATGTACAATACCAAAGTATGCGGCATGAAACCTGCACTGTCTTGGGACCATAGTTTGCCCCTCTCTCCAAGCCCCTCTTTGCCTACAGAGAAGTAGCAAGTTTACTGGTCAGAGTGCAGGACAAGTATTGAGCCTGGACAGGGGTCTAGGCACCATGTCTTGCCTACATATCCAGGGGCCAGTCTCTGCCCATACTACGCCTCTTCACTCTACGCCCTGCCCCTCCGTGACTGGGTGGGTGAGTTGGGTTGAGCAGAGTTGAGTTGGGTTGAGTTGGGTCAGAAGGGCGGCTCAGCAGGTGTGAACAAAGAGAAGTAGCTTTACCAGGCTGAACCACAGGTGTGACCTGATCAGATATTTACGTTACATATAGACCATTCTGACAGCAATGTGGAAGGTGGAGTTGAGAGGCAGAGGCTATTTAGAAGGTGACTGCACTGATGCAGCTCCAGGTAATCCTCTAGTTGGAGAGGATCTGGTAGCACTCAGTCTTGCTCTACAGACCTCAGCCAGAGTTGAAGGGAACACAACTGGAAGAGAAGAGTGGCTGGCGCGGGAATACCTTCCACTCTCCCATTGATTCCCGCCGATTGCTAATGGCGGCCTGGCGCACGGTTCTAGAAGAAATCCAAAGCTAAAATCTAGACTCAGCAGGACAGTGTTTCCCCATCAATTGCTGATATCATCCTTGAGCAAAGAAGTGAAAGTGTAACAAATGCGTGCCGCTTATTTCCAAAACTGTACATATCGTGGGTGGTCAAGAGTGTAAATGAATGTAAAACAGAGAAAGAATGAAGATCAATATCACAAATTAAAAGAAGACTGACAGGGGTAGGGAAGCAGGAATCACACAGATGTGGCAGTGGCACTCAGCACTGGTGCATGGCCAGAAGGCTGAGGCAGAAGAAGGCGAAAGAAACCTTCATTGCGACACTTCTCAACACCATGTGAAAACCTGCCCACTCAGGGTCTCTCCTGGGGAAGAGTCTACAGGCTATTCATGGTGTCAGTTAAAAATGTGGAGCCCTGGGCCTGGAGTGAATCAAAGTCTGGGCTTGCAATACAGGTAACACTATTAAACACAGTAACTAAGAAAAAAGTTCCCCACTGAGTCAAACAGACTGGCACTACAGTCCCAGAAGTGACGTTTATTGTGTAAGAAAAAATGGTCAAATGTAACAGGGGAAGATAACTATATAAATGTAATTAAAAGATCACATTAAAAGTTTATGATGTTGGGGAAAACTGTAAGGCTTGCTGTATTTTGTCAGGTTCTACAGTACAGAATTGGCCATTGTATTTTCTGGATTTTGTTATAAATCCAAAGTAGCTGTACATCCACATAGGACGGTCTAGAACCTCCTGAACAAAGCACCATTCAGGGTTACCTACAATCCTACGGGTCATAATCCTGTGAAGTACAATAAGGCTGTGTCACAATAAATACCTTTTTAAATTCATCTTCTTTATCATTGACAGCAACCTCAGTCACAATACTAGTCTCATAATCAGGGTTTTCACCGTCGTCTGCTTCACTTCCAAAAACAACACGTTTCCTCTGCTCTATAGATAAAAGACAAAACACCCCAAAACATTTAATGTTAAGCACTTGGTGTACTATATATGGCCTAATCTTCTTTTAAAACTTTCTTAAAAAGTTCCTAATTTAAAAATTTAAAATTTGTTTCTGTAGGAATCATCCTTGAATGAAATTTAAATCACCCATCTCAATAGAATTGTTATTCCACGGAGAAATATACTCTTTAAATAGACTCTGTCTTAGTATCCAGAATTAAGAAATAGTTAAGGAGGGTTTTATATACTATCTTTCTAAAATATTTATTTACTTTTTGAGTTTTATAACTTAATGAACGGATATTTTTGTGTTTTGACACTTCTGAGGAAAACTAATTGAATAAGGGGGAAAACTCTAAGCTAAAGAAGACATGCGATGGCTAGTTGTTAAAGCTCAGAGTTCCTCATCATCAGCACCCTTGACAGCCCGGTTGTTGGGGGCTGTCCTAAGCATTTAGGATGCTCAGCAGCATCCTTGGTCTCTACCAACTAGAAGCCAGTAGCACCTCCCTTTGCTGTGTGACAACTACAAATGTCGCCAGGCCTTTTAAAAGGTTGAGTGTGTGTGGGGGAGGGGGAGAGAATGAACATAGCAGACCCGAGACTGAGACTGCTACCCACAGAAAGGCCTGCTTGCAAGGTTGGTCCTTGGTTGGCATCTGGGAACTTGGATTTCAGAAGGGTTCCCGCCATCTCTAACTAAGCAATTTCCAACCTTTTTCATGTCATGGTACACATAAACTAATTACTAAAATTCTGTGGCACACCAAAAAATACATATTTTGCTGATCTGACCAAAAATATGTATAATTTTGATTCATTCATACTGATGGCTATTGTTGTATTAGCTGTTGTTATTTTTTTTACTTGACAACCCCAGGGAAAGAGGTCAGTGCCCCTGACTAAATAGTGGGGGTGTGTGGTGGGGTGAAAATGGAGACAATTGTACTTGAACATCAATAAAAATAAAATAAAACTAAAAATAAATAGTCAGGTATTGCATGTTTTAAAGACTCTTGTGGCCACCGTTTGAAAATTAGCTCTAACTCATAGAAAGGGTTCGCTGTGCCTGAACAGTTCATGCAAACAATGTGGTTTATGCTGAACACCTGCTCTGCTTTCCCTCTAGGAGTCTGGGATTTTGGTACCTGCGAAGCAGGTGTCTACTTGGGACCATATCTGTAACTATTGTGGTTCAAACATTGTAACTAGTGAAATTACCTGGTGCTTGTTTTGTTTTCCCAGTGTACTTAACTTCATAAATACTTTCAAATATTGATATAAGTTCTCTGACAGCTTCTTCCACATGCTTACTTTTGTGGTTTAGAACCTCGGCCCATTCTTTTGTATGTATCTATTAAACAAAGAAAAGACTTATTAATTTCCAGATAATTTAAAAAATACTGTGAAAATTATTGATAAGGCTATAATTAACACCACTTGAAAATAACTGGAGACAGTTGCCAATAGCATCATGTTTCAGATCCAAAACCGTCAGTGACTGAAGGCACAGCTGCTAAGGCCCATGCCAAGAACAGGAGGAAGAAGAAAAAGTCAAAATTTTTGACCATTATCTGATTCAATCACACATAGGCATCTACATTCACATTTGTATGATGGGAAAAAAGGCTAAAGAAGCAAAGAGATGAGAATGTTAAAAGTTTAAAATAAGAAATGGTTTACAAAAGGACAATCCAAAGTGTTGCTGAAATTCAAATGATATGAGGTTTTTAAGTGAGCATGGCGTTGGATGCCAGGAATCGAAATTTAAGAGCTTTGGGTGTATTAATTCAGTTAATTACATGACAACCTCTTGGGACAGGTAATATTATTGTCCTCATTTCACAGATGAGAAAACTGAGACTCAAGTAAAATAAGAAATTTGACCAAGGTCACACAGAGGGTGGCAAAAGTAGAGGTTTGAGACTAGCTTTGACTGATTCTAAAAGCCTGTGCTTTGCCTTTCTAAATCTTTTTTAATGGTCAGAAGAGGAGGCTTTAGGAAGAAGTTGAGAACTAGCTAAATTTAAAAAAGAAAACAGGTTTATAAATTGAACAGGCCTCTTGATATACCCACAACATCCATACATTTTAGAAAAGAGAAAAGCAAATGGGAGCAGCCAACTTGGGCCTTCCAAACCACTTCTGCGAAGGAACCAAAGCCTAGACATGCAAACCTCTCCCGACAAGCCTCGCGAGTTCCCATATTCTCCGTGCTGCCCTCATGTTCCTTTCTTGGCTACTGGACTGAGGAAGTTACTTCTAAGTTTCTTGCTCCCATTTATACAACCTCATCTGTATCTGAACCCATTCTCATCTTTTGTCAGTCTCATGGGAAATGGTTTCCTCGTCCTCCTCCCCGAAGACATTCTCTGATACTCTGTACCCCCACCAATTTTGCTCCATCATTCACTCCTTCCATCTTGTCTGATTAGTCAACACAGTGTTAAACATTGCAATGATAATGGTGGCAGGAAAAATGAGTATAAAGCAAGTAGATACTGCCAGCTAATCCCAGCAGATTGACCACATGTAAACACAGGTTTATACCACCATCACCCTCCCCACCCCTGTTTGCTTTGAAATCCCCTAAGAACCACACACTACAAATTAAACATGAGAGAATGAAGACACATGTTTACTTAGGCAATCCCCTGATACCTCCAGATATCTCAAAACAAACAAACAAACAAACACAAAAAGAAGTCTTTTTAAAACAATATGCCCACAAGAATAAATGAGATGATGCCACATAAATTCTGTATGTTTCCAATACTATATAATAATAAAGTTAATGAGACTTGACATTTGGTGCTGGGACAACTAACTATCTATTTGCAAGGAAATGAAATTGAATCCTTCCCTTACACCATATACAAAAATTAACTCACAATGAATCACAGACCCAAATGCAAGAACTAAAACTATAAAACTCAAAAAAAGATAGTCATAGAACTTCATAATCTTGGATTAGGCAAATTTTTCTTAGCTATAACACCAAAAACAAAGCAACAACAAAAAAAAGCAGATAAACTGGACATCATCAAAACTTAAAAACTTTTGGATTTTGTAAGACAACATCAACAAGGTGAAAAGACAATCCACAGAATGGAAGAAAAAAATGCAAATCATGTATCTGATAAAGGACTAGTATCTAGAACACGTAAAGAACAATTACAAGTCAAAAAATAGACATTTCTGAAGGGAAGTATACAATAGGTTAATAAGCACATGAAAAAAGGTTCAACATCACTAGTCATTAGGGAAATGCAAATCATCACCTCAGTGAGAGGCACTGCACAGCCACCAGGATGGCAATAATAGTGTTGACAAGGTATGGAGAAACTGGAACTTTTACAAGGCTAGTGGGAATGTAAAATAACGCAGCCGCTTTGGAACACAGTCTGACAGCTCTTCAAAAGGTTAAAACTGGCCCCAGCTGGTGTGGCTCAGTGAACCGAGTGCCAGCCTGTGAACTAAAGGGTCGGTTTGATTCCCAGTCAGGAAAAAAGCCTGGGTTTCACGCCAGGTTCCCAGTGGAGGGCATACAAGAGGCAACTGGTCGATATTTCTCTCTGTCTTTTTCTCCCTCCCTTCCCTCTCTCTAAGAATAAATAAATGAAATCTTTAAAAAAATATAAAAGTTAGAGTTTCAAATCATCTTTTTAAAAACGGTTAAAAGTAGAGTTAATATACAACCTAGTAATCCTACTCCTACATATATACCCATGAAAAATGAATGCTTGTCCTCACAGAAACTTGTACACTATGTTCACAGCCACATTATTTATAATGGCCAGAAAAAGTGAAAAGATAAAATCATTTCAAATTTGCATACTCTGAGAACAAAATGTTAAAATGGGGCATTCAGCACTGTGTCCATTACAGTCAAGGCTCCAATGCTGAGAACAAATGATTTTAAGATCCCTCACATTATGAAAATCAGTTCTTAAAAGGTAGCAGAGAAGGCAAACTTCAGCCATTGCCCACCTTGAGGTTATAGAAGGCAAGCTCGATCATTGGTAGACTTGGAGAAATAAGTGTAGGGAACTTTAAAAAAACTACTCAGAAAACAACAACGACAACAACAATAATAATAATAATAACAACTACTCAGAGACCCTGATCCCTGTCCTCTAGAATCTGGGGATACAGGAGTTGGCCCATGCCTAAGTAGTCCTGAGGCAAGAGGCTAACTGGGTATCCCAACCCCTGAAGGCAAAAAGAGGTGCTCTGGGAAGAAATTGCATTTTCATAGAAAGAGGGGCAAGGTACCTGTTTTTCACAGGGTAACCGGGCCCCTTGAGATGGAGCCACCCTTAGTTGTCTTGAAAAGACAATAGCAAGGTGACTCAAGCCAGCAGGGTGGGTGTAGCTGAAAGGAGTCCTGATGGCTCCCAGGTGTCTGGGTGACAGAAAGGAAAGTCTGCGGCAGTTAAAGCCATGAGAATGGATGACACTGTCCCAGGAGCCTGCGCAGAGAAAGAAAAGCAGTGAAGCGCTGACAGAACCCAGCCCAAAGTTGGGAGAATAACGTCTCGCGTGTGGCCACTGGCTGGAGCTGCTGAAGCCTGAACATCTCTGGAGCTGAGGAGGTTCCAGAACAGCCAGGATATCTAAATGCAACTGACACAGATGTCTACTTTTAGACTGTAACTTTACATTTTAGGTTTATGATTAAAATGAGTGTTTTTATGATTAAAATAAAATACATAAATGCATACCTCATTGAGCGTCAACATATCTTCTACTTTGGTAGCACCACTTTCAGGCAGAGCAATTAACACAGTTTTGGCTATCTCCTTTAGAACAGTATCAATATGCATCTCACACAAGTCACTGATCTACCAACAAGAAAAAAATGTGGAAGAAAATTCTTCTTTCACCCAAAATGTACTTGATTTATAAACTCATTTAGAAAGCTGTATCTGGAAACTCGCCTCCAGAGCCCAGCATAATTTGGTGGGAATTTTAGACGTATATCTGCAAAGAAAGCTTGACATGGAACTAAAGTTTTATTGAGCAGTAACGTGTACCACATACATTCTCTCTTAAATCTTCATTTGAGCCCATGACCCACCACTATCCCAGGTTTACAGTGAAAGGAAGCAACGCTCAGAGATGTCAGGTAACCTGGGGGGAAACACAGACCTAACGAAAGGCAGAGAATCCTCCCTGGAGGTGTCCCCCTCCCAAGCCTCTAAATTCCGACAATGACGCCACGCTGCCACCGCCGACAGACCAGCACATCTAAAATGATATGCATGTTCTATGTAGCAAGCATGTCATAGATCAACAGACAGTTGCCCACTAGATGACTGCCCCATTTAATAAATATTAGATGCAGGGTATTTGAGCACTCTGTTCTACCATTTTTCACAGTCTACAATTATCCCATTTTCTAAAATACACCATGGAGTTGAGCCGTCATTTTAACATATCAAAGGCAAGGTAATTCAGAGACAACAGGCAATCCTAAATGAAAAGGGCTCAAAGTAGCTAAAGAAATATAAAGCATTATTTTTTTAACTTAATGGATTCCTTTTAGTAAAAAGTTAGAGCTTTCAAAGGGCTTTCATAAGTCATCAAACTGTTATTCATAGCCTGAGTATCCATGTAGGTAGTTTTTTAATATTTCTCTATTTTACCTTCTTTAAAAGCTGATTGAACATATCCAAAACTGAGTCAACTTCTTGAAAGAAGCTTTCTAGTGTTAAAGATGACCATGTTAATATTGTGAGCCCTTGTCTCAATACAGATTCTACCTAGAAAAAGAAGTTTCCATTATTAACATAAGCATCTGCATTTATTAAAAAGGTTTTCTTTTATTGCTTGGAAATATTATAGGTAATATTTCCTTAATTATATTTCTCCCACATTATACTTAGCAAAGGTGACTTTTTGGTTTTTATTAATCATCTTTGGCTGCTCATGAAGCAATTGTGGTTTCCTAGAAAGTGCTAATTATTTAGATTTAGTTGTTTTGCAAAGGCCACAAAACTTAGACAAGAAACCATTCTGTAGAATAATAGAGCTATAAAGTTGAACTACAAAGATAGAGGGTCTAGGCTAAAAATAGATGTTCTAAAATCCATAACCTAACTTTAAATGGCAAGAAAATCAGTGTAAACCTTCAGCATTACTAACCTTTTTCATTTTAGGTGTCATCAGATTGACAAACACGGAAGGCACTTCCTGACATAACTCATCATAGTACTGCAGAAGATCCTGTTAAATGTCAAAATGGCGTGTTTTACTTTAACTTATTTTAAAACAACAGACATATTTTGATTCAGACCAGCAAGGTTTCATAATACGCGTTTCCTCATAATCCTGTCAGAGGGAGGGTGCACGTTTAAACTTACACTAATTTACTGTGCTTTCTCCTCACCTGTAAAGTGCCTGAGCGTCCCCTTCAAACAGTGAGTCAATGGGGCTTTCTAGGTTGCATTTTTCATATTCACTACTTAATTGTCTTTAGAGACTTATGCTATTTTAAATAGCTTGGATAATTATCTTTTCATGATTTCTGTTATTATACATCTTCCTCTTTCTGTTCCTTGTCCGTTGACACAGTAAAGCATACTGATGCCACACTCGTTTTCTTGAATCAAAATCAATGTCCACACAATCAGAATTAATAAGTTTTGCTATTTTCTTTTATATATCTTTCAGAGAACCATAACAATCAATTTTTGGCCATTTTGTAACTTATTGCACTGTGTAATGGGAGATACAGGTTCAAGTTAATCTTCCATCAAAGTAATAATGTTACATTGTTTCAAATGCTTACTTAATAGTTTCAGAAGTTATTAATTCCTTCCCTGCTTTTTGTTTACTTGTAGTTGAACTTTTAAGTATACTTGACACTTGGCAAAGGACTTTGACTTTCCTAATATCATTGGATGCTAACTAAATCCTGAAGGACATAATGTAAGTGATAGTACCCTCAATTTATAGCAGCACTTCGAGAGTCAATTCTCCAAAGCCACAACTAGCCAAAATATCACCTAGGGTTTTTGATGTTGAAGCTAAAGTTTGCACAATGCCAACACTCCTCTCGGGTTTGTTTGTTTGTTTCTTTAAATATAGCAATTAAATACTATTTTAATACCAGCTAAACTTATTAAACTGTTAGGAGAAAGCATGTGCATAAATCTTCATGACCTTGCACTAGGTAAAGATTTCTTAGATGTAACACTAAAAACACAGGAGACAAAAGAAAAGGTAATAAACTGAACTTCACCAAAATTAAAAATATGCTTCAAAGGACACTATCAAGAAAATGAAAAGAAAACCCATAGAATAGGAAAAAATATTTTCAAATCATTTATCTGATAAGGTATTTGTATCTAGAATATGAGGTCTGTCCACAAGGTATCCAGCCATGTAATATGAAAAATAGAGACATTTACTGAAGAAGATACAAGATATAAAAACATTGTACATAGGACAATGACTGCTCAGTCCCCTTCAAAGTAGGCACCTTGGGACCTCACACAGTTTTCCCAATTGCCGTCAGCTGCCCTGTCGTATTTTCCTGAATCTCATCAATGGTCTGAAATCTCTTCCCTTTCAAAGGTGATTTTAGTTTTGGGAAAAGCCAAAAGTCGCACGCAGGGCACAAAATCTGGGCTGTAGGGGGCTGAGTCACCTAGGTGGTTTGATGTTTTAAAAAAATACTCTGCACGAAATGTGACACATGAGCAGGCAGGTTGTCGTGATGAAACTGCCAGTCACCAGCTGCCTATAGCTACAGCCTTCTGGATCACCAGAATAGTTTTCGTGGAGGACTGTTCAAGCTTAAGGCAAAATTGGATGCAGATCTGTTGCTCTACTCGCTCAGTCATTTTGAATATGACAGCTGCACAGCACACATGCTCACTCAACACCCCCCACTGACGTCTACCACCCCCACTGACTAGCACAAGTGAAGTCATCATTGTTCACACATGTGCATTCCAGTCCACTCTCCTTGGCTGCCAGGTTACATCCATGTCTCACAAACCGTTCTCGTTATATTAACGATGGCTGGGCTTTTTCTGGACAGACATTGCTTATAACTCAGTAATAAAAAGGCAAATAACTCAGTTAAGATACGGACAAAAGATTTGAATAGACATTCCTCCAAAGATCTACAAATAGACTATATGCACACAAAAAGATGCTCAACATGAAAAGATGCAAATCAAAACCACGGCAACACAGTACCTTACATCCAAATGGCATTCAAATGAAAAAGAGAGAAAAAAGTTTTGACAAGGATGTGGACAAATCGAAACCCTCATATACTACTGATAGGAATACAAAATAATGTAGTCTCTTTGAAAAAGTGTGTCAGTCAGTAACAATGTTAAACATAGAGTTACCAAGTTACTGAAACCCAGCAATTTCACTACTAGGTATCCCCTGAGAGCAGCAATTTTAAACCAGGGTGCCTCAAGAATTTTTAAAACATGCAATACCTAACTATTAGGGGCACTGACCTCTTTTCACTTAGAGTATCAAATGAAAAAATGACAATAGCCAACACAACAATAGCTGTCCAGTGTGAATGAATCCAAATTATACATATTTTTTGTCAGATAGGCAAAAAATATATTTTTTGGTGTGCTTCAGAATCTTAGTAAGTAGTTTATGTGTGTCATTGGATGAAAAAGGTTGAAAATTTCTTCCCCAGAGAATAAAAACATGTATCTCCCCAAAAAGTTTATATACAAATATTCACAGCATTATTCATTAATAGTCAAAAAGTGAAAACAACCCAAGCATCCATCAACTGATGAATGGATAACTAAAATGTGGCATAACTATACAATGGAATATTATTTGGCCATAAAAAGAAATAAAGTACTCCTACATGGAACAATACAGATAAACTTTGAAAACATCGTGCTAGATTAAAGAAGCCGGTCTCAATGTCCAAACTAGGCAAATCTGTAGAGATAAAATGCAGATTTAGTGATTGCCAGGGGAAGGTGTATCTGATTAGTATCCTTAGAATTAAACATACTATAAAACAGAATGCACTTAACCTATAAAATTATAATATCAAGAATATGTTTTAAAAATTTTTATGCATCATTGTCACCATCCAGAAGTCTAAATCTGATTTGTAATAATCTTTTCACTTTCTGCTTTCCAACTCCAATCCTTGCTTTTGTTTGCATTGCGTATTTTAATTCTATCAAGAATCAACAATGGAACAAAATAGAGGGCCCAAAAATAAACCCACGCATATATGGTCAACTAATTTACAAAGGAACAAGAATATACAAAGGGGCCAAAAACATACACAGGGAAAGATGGTGTCTTCAATAAATGGTGTGGGAAACACAGGACAGCCAGGTGCAAAGGAATGAAACTGGACACCTATCTTATACCATACATAAAAATCAAATCAAAACACATTAAAGAGTTAAATTTAAGACCTGAAACTATAAAACTCCTAGAATAAAACATAGGAAGTTCCCTGACATGAGTCTTAGCAATGATTTTTTTTATTTAACACCAAAAGCATAAGCAACAAAAGCAAAAATAAGTAAGTGGAAACTACATCAGACTAAAAAGCTTCTGCAGCAAAAGAAATCATGAACAAAATGAAAAGGCAGCCTATGAAATGGAAAAATATATTTGCAAATAATATAGATGACAAGGGGTTAATATCCATAATATATAAAGAACTCATACAAATCAAAAGCAAAAAATAAAAATTCATTTAAAACATGAGCAGAGGAACACTTTTCCAAAGACGACATACAAAAAGCCAATAGGAACATGAAAAGGTGCTCACATCACAAATCATCAGGGAAAGGCAAATCAAAATCCCAATGAAATACAGATTACAGCATAGGGGATACAGTCAGTAATACAGAGCTAAATACGTATGGGGCCAGGTGGGTACTTGAAGCGGGAATGAGGGGCAGTGAACCACTCTGTAAAGTACATTATTTTCTAAGCACTTTGCTGTACATCTGAAACTAATACAAAATAATACTGAATGTAAACTGTAATTTTTTTTAAAGATAAAAAACAATGAGTGTTGGGAAGGAGATAGAGAAGAGAGAAACCTGGGAATGTAAATTAGTGCAGTCACTATGGAAAACAGTATGGAGGTTCCTGAAAAATTAAAAATAGGACTACCCTATGACCCAGCAAATTCTGCTTCTGTACATATATCCACTGGGAATAAAACCAAGATCTCAAAGACACATCTGTCCTCCCACGTTCACTGCAGCATTGTTCACAGCAGCCAAGGTGGGGAAACAGCCCAAGTGTCCGCCAAAGGATGACTGAATAAAGAAGATGTGAGATATATATAAAGTAGGATCTTATTCAACCATGAGAAAAAGAACAGCCTGCCATTTGGCACAAGACGGATGGACCTTGAGGCCTCATGCTAAATGAAATATGTCAGACACAGAAACACAAATACTGTATGACATCACTTGTATGTGGAATATAAACAAGCCAAACTTATAAAAACAGAAAGTAGATAAGTCATTGCCAGGGTCTGGGGAGAAGTTGGTGAAAGGATACAAGCTTTCAGCTACAAGACAAATAAGGTCTGAAGATCAACTGTATAACACAGTGACTATAGTTGATAACACTGTATCATATCATTGAAATTTGCTTAGAGAGAACTTAAATGTTCTCCCCACCCCTCCTAAAAAACACTGTGTATGTGTCTCTCTCTAAATGTATAAGATGAATGTGTTATACACATAATTAACTAAATGGAAGGAATCTTTTCACAATGTATATGTATATCAAACCATCACAATGTACACTTTAAACATCTTACAATTTTAGTTGTCAATTATACCTCAATAAATTGGAGTTCAGTAAAGCTGAAAAAATATAAAGAATCAACATAGAAACAAAGTTCCCCTCAAAGCCATGTCAGCACAACTACAATGATACATTATTTCCAAAAAGAAAAAGAACTACTTCAAAAATTATTAGAAAACAAAAATGATCTTACCTGCAAATGCAATTTGTCTGCTTTCAATTTGCTTTCCAATTTTAGCAACCTCTTGGCCTGTTCTGGTACATCCAGCTTCATTTTTATCATGCACTTAGTTTCCCGAACAACTTCCAGGATTTTAGGATCAAAATTAACCAGCAACTTCCCTGATTCTGGATGTCGCACAAAAAGTGTCGCTTGTAACGCTATAAATAAACAATTCTTGAATTTAGTAATTTGGGATTTCTTTTCCATTTCCAGCTCCGTTCCACATGCCTCTCTTCCCCACTGGACTACTGATTCCTTCAGAGCAGAACAATAGCTTTGGATATCCCAGGTTCCAAGGCGCAGCACCTGACACACAGCCGGTGCTCAAGACTTAGACAAATAAATGTGGTGTCTGTAAGGCCATAACATCAGACCAAGAGAGATAAAAATGGGCCAAGCATGGACAGCCCTTGTGCTGTGGGCTGCGATACTTTCTGAGTGGGACTAAGTGACCTGTGATACAACGTTAGTTTATTTTCACAGATGATGAGAACTGGAAGATGTGCACAACTACAAAAACGTGACATGCCTCATAGATTTCAAACCCTTTTTCATGCCTAATGCCAAACTGGCTTCTTAGAGGAGGTTTATCTGAATGAAATATCCATCTTGAATTTTTGATAACTAGGCTCATTATCAGTAAAAAAAAATTTATTAAACACCATTGCACTGTGAACTCTTAGAATGTAAAAAAAAAATTTGCAGTACATCTGAACTACTACATGAATATCATAAATATAAATAGGCATTTTAAGATATGCTTTTTTTTATGAACCCCTGTGGTTCACGCTGAGAAGCGTTAGATTATCTGTTACTGTAGCGTGGTCACAAATAATAACAACACACCCATAAACAAGCACGTGCTAGCTTGGATTACAGCTCGCATGAACAAACACTACTAACTTGAGAAGGTCCCATGTATCCTCCAAACCTCACGTTACTGCACAGAATGTGGCTGCATCAAATATCTAGTTAAATAAAATAGTCTGTATATCCCTTTGAAGTTAGTGGACTTTCACTCATCACATAAAATTAGTCTTGATATGGTTCTTAATGATGCTAGTTTCGTGAGAATTTTGACTAAAAATTTTACCCAGTTCATTTAGAATCTTTTAAAAGTGGGGCTAGAAATCATTTATCCTTCTAAGTAACACCCAAATTAACCTTTGAACATTCATTTAATAAAATCTGTCTTCCTTAAGGCTGCACTAAGCTTTCTTGAAAGGACAAAATGGTCAGCAAGACCATTAACAGTAATGACAGCCAGGAAGTCCTCTCCAGGACAGAGTGAACATTCATCCCACGTGAATCACCATCAGAGAAACATTAGAGAGAAACCAGCTTAAAAAGACTGATACTAAGTCTCCAATTATTATTCTGAGTTCCTTTATAGTGAAATATCATCACATCACTATAACAAGAAGCCTTCCACAGCAATTCATGCCCATTAACCTGTGTTCACATGAAAGGCAGATCTGAATCCTCACCCTGCCACTTGCAAGCTGTGTGATCTTGGGCAAGTCACCTAACTGGTTACTCAGTGCCTCAGCTTCATCTGTAAGATGAAGATAATAACGTTTTCTCATAGGGCTGCCATGAGGATTAAAGGCAGTTGTATATGTAAAGTACTTAGACAAAGACTGGTACATGGTAAGCACTATATAAATGTTAGCTAGGACTGTTATTTAAAGGCTACAGAGATGAAATCAACACAGAGAGTATCCTTGGAATGTGCAGGCAGATAAAAACATCTACAAAGCAATAGTCCTACGAAAGAATTATAGATAGTGTGTGGAGGGCTCTAGAGAGGAAGGATATTATTTTCTTCCAGGAAGAATAAGGAAGGGCTTTATGGAACAGGTGACCATTGAACTTGTTTTAGAACATGTACAGATGAGAGGAAAAACTAGCAGGACAAAAAAAATGTAGGAAAGTGCAGGGCATTGCAGAAGCTATATAGTACATGCTCCATGCTTCAATTGTTCAAAATTCTCTTTTGCCTTTCTCCATAATGTGAATTTTAAGTTTCCTTCAAGAGAATTTTAAGCTCCTTTGATAGTGTTACTCCACTGGCAGACTTTCATTTGGATCAGTAGGGTCTTGTCATTCACATATCCCAGAACTAGCTGGCCTGACAGAGCAGCTGATTAAAGATTTCAGAGAGGTGCCAGTTGGGAACGACACCTGCAGGGCTGGGACCCTGTCCTCCAGGACACATGTGTGCAGGGAATCAACAGCCTGTGTATAGGCTGTGTCCCCAACAGTTAAAATACGTGGGTCTGGAACCAAGAGGCAGAAGTGGGAGTGGCCCCTCTCTCTGTCACTCCTGTGCTTTCTGTTCTGCAGTTCTGTGCTCCGCGGAAGTGGAGATCCCGGGGTGGGAGGAAGAAACTTTTCTAGCAGAAGACACAGTCAGAGTTCCTCCAGGGAGTGGATAAGAGCTGAAGGTTAGGGCGAGACAAAGCATGGCCAACAACTGAGCCCACACGACGACAACACTCCAGATGATGCCAGCACAGACGGACGCGTGTTTAGGATCATCCATCTTCTGCCTCACATTAACTCTGCCCAATGCCTTCACACCCTCAGAGGTACTTGGATGCAGCCCCAATATTCTTAATTTACTGGAGCTCAAAATTGAAGTTAAATTGTTATAGAAAAAGAAGTGAGGAGAGAGGAAGAGAAAGGTGAGAAGGAAAAAAGGAGGGGGGAGGGGAGGAAGGAGACGAGCAAGCTGCAATTCCTTCTCCCCTGATTGGGACTGAGATTTGAATCTATAACAAGATAAAATAAATATGAAAACTTTCCTAAATTTATGGAGAAATATCTATAAAGAGTCTTGATATTTACTTTTAAATACTGTTTTTCAGGGGGAAGTCATAATCTAAATATATCAACTTTAAGATCATGCCAATTTTTACTCATAAAATCGGAATACTATTAACTATAAAGAAATAAATAATGGTATCATCTCCAAGTCTAAATTTAATCATCATACAATTATATAAAAGGGATGTAAAACTTCCCCAGAACTATGAACTCATTCGGAATCACCCAACACCCGCTCTGCAGCATCACCGCGTAGTCTCACACTCACCATACTGTAACTGCGAGATCTCTCGGACCCAGGCTGTGTGATACACCACCTCAAACTCCACCAGGACATAGGAAATTTTGTTATACTGACGAATGACAGCTTTACCTTCTGCACTTGACAGAATTTCTGAGTTTTTCTGTTTTTTAAGGAAAAAAGAAATATTTATTTAAAAATAAGTCAGGCGGTGAAAGACAAATACCGTATGATCTCGCCTATAAGTAGAACCTAATCAACAAAACAAGCAAGCAAGAAAATATAACCAGAGACATTGAAATAAAGAACAAATTGATAGTAACCAGAGGGGAGGGGGGAGAGGAGTAATGGGGGAAAATAAGGAAAGGGATGTCAAGGAACAAGCATAAAGGACACCGGGACAAAGCCAAATGGGGTAGGATGGAGGGTGGGAGGCAGGGGTGGGTTGGGCGAGGGGGAGTGGTGGAGGGAAAATGTGGACAACTGTACTTGAACAACAATAAAAAAGATGCTGCTTGTTTTCATTCAAATCATAACCACTATAGAGGACACATGGACAGAACCAAGAGGGAGGAGAGAGGCAGGGGAGGGAGGTGGGGTTGGAGGGGGTGGGAGGAGGGGAGGGGAGAGGATGCAGACAACTGTAATTGAACAACAATGAAGTAATTATTTTTAAAAAATCATAAAGCTCTTTGTATATAAAATGGCATCAAATAAGTATGCTACCCATTTAGATTTTCAGCAAAGAAGAACAGAAATGAGGAAGGCTATACAAGCTAGAGATGGAAGTAGGGAAATATTACCAGCAGAGAGGAAAAACTGGAAAAGGAAATAAAAGATTTAAAAAGAAAGGTCTCTAGCCCTGCAGCCAGCCCGGCACTGAGAGCCTCTCCTTCCAACTCTGTTCCCTCCCCACTTTTCTGGAGAAGATACAATGGACTGATTTTCCTTGAACTGTGGATACCAGGGCAAACGCCTAAATTCTAGCACCAAAAACAGTAACCCTATATCAAAGGGGAAAAAAAGCAAATTTCTAAGTGTAAATGACTGAAAGTTTTATGTCTTGATTTACATGTGTCAAAAACAAGGCAAGCTCTGCTCCACCACTATCAAGGCAATCAGCAACCGCCTCCAGCCCAGACTCTTGTGTGAGGCCAGCATTTCAGCGTTTCAATGATTTCTAATTTTGAGAACAGTAAAACAAATGATAGTAGCTAAACAGAAACAACAAAAACTTAGTATTTAATAATTCTTATGTAATAATGTTACTTGCAAGACTATTGTTTGGTAGTATTTTGTCCTGAATTTAGGCATAAGACACAAAACTAAGCCAACCATCTATACTTTGTTACCCTGTCTCTTTAAAAACCAAAGCAAACAAACAAAAACTCCAAAACAAAGAGAAGATAAACTGGCAATTTCAGAATACCAACAGGGCCTAAGAGTATCCTGATGTTTTCCAGAAATCTAATGCAGATCTTAAAGACACAGAGAATGAATGCACTTCATTATTTCCTGCTCTAAGTCTCAGGTCTTTATGCGGGAATAGACTGAGTATGTCTTCACCTTTACTAACATATAGCAGTGACCCACCTGTCCACACACAGAAGTAAGCTCAGCACTTGGCCTGTACTTTCTTGTCTTCAAAACAGTTTTGAAAAGGATTTACAAAGTGTCTTGTATTAAAAGCCATAAAGTTTAAGATTAACCCCCTTAGACATAACCGTAATTAAATGAGCTTTCATGTCTACCAAACATGAAAGAATTGACTTAGTGTCTCTCAAGCATATTTATAAACTAAGCATGTTTATAAACTAAATTTTTTTCACCCAATAAAATAATTAGCTCTAAGTATTTTCTTAGACATAAATATTGTAGAATAAAGCACATTTCTTGTATTAAAAATCACTATAATCCACATATTACAAATTGAACTATTAGCTTACAAAGAAATAGTTGATGGGCTCAGTTATCCGGCGATAGAGCTGCCTCACCCAAAGTATTTTTCCTGCTATTGGAGGCATGTTGCGAGCCAAAGGGGGGTCATCTTTTTGAGAATGATAAAGCTGTAATTAAAGATCTGATATTAATGTTTGAAATTGAACATGATGAAAAAGGCAAAAAATATAAAGCTGATGTTTTATCATTATTCTCATGTTTTATACCAAGGAAACAGCCAATATATATAACTGCACTTCAGAGATTAATAACCTGAGGTTCAGAAATTATGATATTTATAATATATGTCACTTAATTCTCTCTTAACCCTTATTTCCCATTACATGTATAGTTTTTTCTGCCTTTTATCTCAAGTTTTAAGGAGGTATTCAAAAGAAGGAGCACACTGCTGCATTACATCTGTCATAACAGTCTCCAGAACCCATATTTCTATACACAAAAACGTTAGCTGAAATGGGCTTTCCTATGCACCATGAATGCCGCCGCGCAGACAGTTCTCAGGGGCACAAGGCTGTGAATCTGGCTGACCGGTGACCGACACTGCCAGCACCTGCCCACACCGAGAGCAGAGCATCAGAGGTATGGAGCAGTGAAAGGACTGCTCCTGAAAATAACAATGCAAGTACTTTTGGAATACTTCTGTGTTTGTACAAAGTACCATCCTACTTATAAAAATGATACTAGCCTTCTTAATAGCTTCGAGTTCACCCACGTAACACTGAAGAATACGCTCAATTGTGTGATTTATTTCTAACTGAAGACAGGGAATGTTCAACTTCTGGAATCTAAAAGCAATTGAAGGTGAATAATTAAAAAGTAAATACTTAAAAGTTTACTTTAAAAAAGTACATACTTAAAAATTGCCTCAGTCCTAAAAATTCATTCATTTACTCAGTTGACAAATATTCATACCAGGCCTCATACATTCCCTAGGGACACAGTGATGAACAAGGCAGCGTGGTTCCAGCTCTCTCGGAGCCTCTGTCATCTTATGGAAAAGGGAGCTAATCAGCCAAGAGTTACATAAAAAATTGTTTAAATTACAAGGGTGCCAGAAATACATATCAAAAGGCAACTCAGCCAAGCCTGGTGAGTCAGGATAGACTTCCCTGAGACAATGACATTAAACTGAGATGAAAAAGATGAGTGGGGAGCTGGCTTAGCAAGGATGGAGAGGAGCACACTGACTGTCCCTCTGCTGATACTGACGCTCACACGATTCCAAACAGCTGTAATAATAATGATGATTTTGTTGGTCAAACATCACTTCCACTTATAGACTAAGTAATACACAGGAAATACTAGAACCAGAACATTCTGATAATAAAGTGAATTAACACCAGCATACTACAGGTTAGAGACAGAGAAGCAAAGACAGAAAGAGAGAGAGAGACATCACCAAGAAAATGGTAACAGCCATCTGTCTGTACAGTACTGTCACTAGTCAAAATCACTTCATCTGTTTGGACTCTTATGATGGCCCCCTAAGGCAAGGTCTCACTGCTATTATCCATCATTAGAGAGAAATGGAACTACAGCAAACCTAGGCCCTAGTCCAGATCCAATGGCTCTCAGGAGAGGGTTGCCAAAGGGTCACTAACATGGGTCGTCGTGAATCCTCCCTGAGCTGGAATGACCCCTAGTCCAGCTCATCCCTCTGTCACTCTCTAATCCAGGATTTCCTGTCCTTTGGGGGTGGGGGGCATTGTTGTCAGGAATGGAAGGAAAGGAACTACAGGAGCACTCAAGAGGAAAATGGAAGTCTGAAGAACCACCACTCTCAATTTCACTTTTAGAAATCCTTTCAGTATGCAGAATTAATCATTATTTGTTCCCTTTCCAATAACACCTATGAAATGAACCTCAATATATTATATTGCTGGGGGAAAACATAAAATATTACATTTTCTTATTGAAAGACTTTATGCTACAAAAATGTAATGAAAAATATATTTCAAATGTTTACCATTCTATTTAATGGTAATTAAAGAGTAACGTTTATGAGCTTAGAAGTTTACCTAGAAGAGATTTCCAAGAACATTTTATTTGAAATTGTATTTTCAGATATAAAGTTATCCCAACTAGAAATTATATTGCTTAATGAATTATAAATACCTTTGAAGCAGCTGAAGAGCCTGCTGGGAAGATAAGATTTTTCCAAAAGTAATGTTCATAAATGCCTGTATTTGTATCTAAAATAAAATATTGATATTTAATTATTTTTGACATTAAGAGACTAGT
>PVJI01024049.1:0-22542 GCA_004026765.1 Micronycteris hirsuta
AAAAAAAAAAAAAAAAAAAAAAAAAAGATTGCATTCCATCAGCAAAGGAAAAGTCCCTGTGTTGCTCCCACACTGCGTGATTCTCCCTCCTCTTCACTTCCGGTTTCCCTCAGGCCCCAGATGTCCGCTGGCGCTGGCGGGGAGCCGCGCCCCTCGGGCAGGAGCTGACCCTAGGGGGCGCCATCCGCTCTGTGCTGCCCCATCCTCGTCCTCGTGAACAGCTGTGTTCTGTTTGAGCATAGCTTTATAAATAGTTTGCTCTAGAAGGGAGAGTGGCCTTTTTAGAAACTTGCCCCTGGCATGAGCCAAGATATTCTGTGACTCTCAGCTCTTCTAGACGGTGGTGCGCATCGGAGAGCCAGCGGGGAAAGCGATGGTTGCTAGGGGAACAGCGGAATTGCTGACACAGAGACATACGACGTGACCGAAAACTCTCTGTTCTTCTCCTGCCACATGGAAAAGAAAGCAGAGGAGTCCGAGGGAACGTTGGACGGCCCCTTCCGCCCGTTTAGAAAGCCGAAAGCCCGTTAACCCGCTGCGAGAGTGTCCAGCGGCGGTTAAGGCTGAGCAAAGCCCAGAGCAGCTGGAAAGTTGGGGGTAAGTTCCTGAAGGCTGAGGGTGACCGTGTGACACGGGGCGAGCTGAAAAGAAAAAGCCACCTGTTAAGGTGACTGACATTAGTAGCTGATGACAAAGTGCAGAAGGCACTTAATCCAGGTAGGTATGTGTTTCCTTGAACACCACCTCCTGCTACTGGGAAATGTTTTTGAGTGGATTGATTCATTCACTCCGTACCATCCAGGTGCCATTTTTGAGAGCCGTACTGTTGTATGTTTAAGCACCTTTAGGGGGATACAATTTACATACCTTAAAATTCATCCATCATAATGAGGTAGTTCAATGGTATTTTTTTTTAAGTAGCTTTATAGAGCTCTGCAGTCATTCCTCCGATCCAGTTTTAGAGCATCGCCATCTCCGTTTGTCCATTCCTAGTCATCCCGCTGCCAGCCCCAGGCAGCTGCTGATCTGTGCTCTATCTCTAGACCTTTTCTAGACATTTTATTTAAATGGTATATGATCTATGGTCTTTTGTGTCTGGCTTATTTCATTTCACATAATGTTTTTGAGATTAATCCATGTTGATCCACATGTCAGTAGCTTGTTCTCTTCCATATATTAAGCAATATTCCATTTTACACCTTTACCATGTTTTGTGCACCCATTCACCAGCAGATGGACATCTGGGCTGTTTCTAGTTCAGGGCGATCACGCGGCCATGAACATGCACACACAGGCCTTCGTGTGGACATAGGTTTTCATTTCTCTTGGGTGCATGCCCAGGATAATTATTGGATCACATAGTAACTATTTCTTACCTTTTTAAGAAACTGTCAAAGTGTTTCCAAGGTGGTTTTACCATTTTACATTCCCGTCAGCAATATGTGAGGGTTCCGGTTTGCCTGCAACTACAGTCTGCATTTGGTATTGTCAGCCTTTTCAATTACGGTCATTCCAGTGGGTGTGGAGTGGTACCGCATTATAATTTTTAATTGCATTTCCCAACAACTAATGATGTTGAGTATCTTTTCATGTCCTAAATGCTTTTTATTAGGAAAAATATTTGAAATAATAGAATTTTGAGTGGAAAATATGAAAAACAAACAAAAAATGATTAATTAAAGCACACGTTTCTCGTTGCAAACCATTTGCATCAGAATCACACAGAGCATTTGCTTAAAATGCAAGTTCCTCTAGCCTGCAGAATCTGTTCCTGGAGAGGGATTCCAGAGCCCACATTTTCTAGCTGTCCCCATGCGGGGCGATTTTTATGCACACTGGAGTTTGAGAGCCACTACCCTGAACCCAAGGTCCTTGTGCTCCGCTGGTGACCACTCACTGACTGAGGTTCAGGTGCCCCCACCACCCAGGGTCCAAAGTAACAAGCAGCCCTGAAGAAACATTTGCCCCAAGCATTCTGAACTCAGAGTGTAAACCTTCCGGAAAACCACCTTTCAAATTCCAATTTTTTTTTCTCTGAAAATGGAAAAATTAGAATTCGCATTGTACATAAACCTTGTGTGCTGTTACTGCTCAGAGAACTGCAAGAGCCTGGTCCCCTCTCCTCTATAAAGTGGGCCGGGACCGAGCGCTCGGCGTTCGAACATGAAACACAGTCTCCGCCGAGTTCACGGAAACATTAGCCATTTTTGGCAAGAAAAACTCTGTTTTAGTATCATTTCCACAAGGAAAGCTTTAATGTTATCATTAGGTTAACTAAAAACTCATCAGCAGCTGGCTGTACTCTGTCCACCCCAGGTGGGGAGTAGTGGTCCGGGATGGATGCAGGTGCCTTAATCAGTGTCACCGCTCCTCCGATACTCACCTGGTCAGGCCGACTGCCCTAAGTGGTTTACACACTGCTCTCAGACTCAGGGTTTGTTACCATTGGTAAGTCCTGCGTTATGCAGGACTCTGAGAGTGCTATTGCTGTTACTCAAAGAACAAGAACGAAAACACCAAGGCCACGGCCAGGCCAGGCTTTGGGAGGAAATTTCACTTTCAAAGAAAGATGTAGGACTCAGAGAAACACATTCTTTGGGCACCATGATGATGGCTCAAAGCAGAAATTGTTAATAAAACTGGTAGGAAAGGGTTCCAAGAGCTTAAAGTGGAGGTGGGGCTGATGGCCTGGAAAAGCATCTTACCAAGAAATTGCTTTTGTTTTCATAAAGGAAAGGCTAAAAAGGAACTCTTCCCATTTGTACTTCAAACTAGTTTAAAGCCCATTAGGACACATATGGACACACACATAACCCACATCCAACCCAGATACCCTCCCTCTGGCTGTTACTTCTATGTGAATAGTCCTTGGGTGGCGTCCTGGGCAGCCAGCACCTCACTGTGCTGCTCTGTCCCTCCAGGGACACTAAGAATTCGCACAGATGACATCAGGATGGAGCACTGCCTCTACCCTCTACTCTTCGTGGGAGTCTTTCCCTCCAAATGTCGACTCAGAAGCACTGGCAAGTAGAATTGCTTTGTAGGAACCCAGAAATGCAAACATTAATGGAATTACTAGGCACTGCAAATTGGAACAATTAGCAAACCTTTGTGATGAAGGCGCGCTGAACGTGAAACGACTTGAGAATGGAGTAAAAATGGACCTATTATTCTTTGACTTAATTAAGTGCGCATAATATATTCAATGTGCTTTTGCCAAACCATATATTTATCTATGCGGTTTGAGATGAGGGTGGGGCCTCTCCTGAGCCAGACCAGCTCACACCAAGCCTGCAGTGGAAGGAACGAGTGGTTCCTTCCAGTGGACGAGAGCGAGCTCCGTTGCACAATAAGTTGCACACAGGTATAACAATGCCAATAACACTGAGTTCTTTTGTTTTTGTTTTTAATCGTCACAGGTTTTCATAGAACTTAGGGATAGAGAAATGGACCATCTGAAATAATGCCATTTAGTAATGTGACTTTTTCCCCCTTCAATTAAGTCCAAATTGTGGACATTCTGTTCCCTGTATTTGCCCAGATGGTAAACTAGACACATTGGTTGGAAGTGAGGTTTAAAATTGGCACACAGTTAGACTTTCTGTCCTGCTAATATAAAAATGTCAAGTGGCCTGTTAATAATTTTACTTTTTCAAAAGACCATGAAACTCTTTTCTAACGTGTCTGTCCATGTTATTTTTAAAAAATGTGATCTGTATAGTTTACATTTATCGTTAACAACCACCCTCTGGGGAGTGAGTAACCAGTGACTCAAAACTCATCAGAGCTTGAAGGGACTGTGGAGATGATCTGGGGGCTTTACTCTTTCCCTCGAGGTCAGGCAAACCCTGGTCTTCTGACTCCTTGCCCCGCCCCGGCCCACATCACGTGGGTGTGTGCCCACACCGGCGGTGGAGGGCTGGCTGGGCTGATGGCCTGTCTTAGCCCCACAGCTCTCATTCAGCAGGGACTTCTTGTGGGCACTGCTTTCTTCTGTCACCTCTCTCTTCTGTCACCTCCCCCGCCACCTCCTTGTCTCTCTCTCTCTGTCTTTCTCTTCATTTGTTTTCCCCTTGAGAGTCACCTGTGCTATAATGCAAATACTCGCTTTTCTTCCTCAAATAAACTCTTCCGATCCTTGAAATATACTAGTTGTCAGTGTCTTGTCATTTACATTTATAAAGTTGTTTTTGTTTCAACTTTGAATGTTAGGATTCTTTTGGGTGGGGCAACTTTTAGATTTTGTGAAATTTCAGGATTTCTGAAAAGTTGCAGAAATAGTACAAAGAATGTCTGTATCCCCTTTGCCCAGGTTCTCCAATAGCTAACATTTCCCCACCTTTGCTTTGTCATTTTCTCCCGGTGTATGTACACACTTATTATAGTAGGTCTTTGGTCTGACCCATTTGAGAGTACGTTGCAGCGTGATGCCCCTTTGCTCCTGCAGTTCAGTGTGTATTTGACTATGAAGTGTATTGCACCTCAGTGCTGAGAAAAGAAAAAAGGAGATAAGCAAAAAGCAGGAAGTTAAGATCCATCTGGATTCTTACTGCTCAGAAATAAATATTTTTGCTGTATATTCTTCCAATTCTTTTCTATGCACATATTAAATTTCTTTACACAAACGGGGCATCACACAAACAGCTCTAAGCCCTGCTCTCGGGAGACACACAGTGCCTTGGGAGAGCTCTGGTTCTGGAGTCAGCCTGGGTTCAAATCCTGTGTGTACTACTCACTGTCTGTGTTCACTTCCTGTGGCTGCCGTAACACATCACCACAAACGGGGTGGCTTCACACAGCAGCAATTTCTTCTCTCAGAGTTCAGGAGCCCAGAAGTCTGATATCACAGTGCTGGCAGGATTGGCTCCTTCTGCAGCTCCAAGGAAGAATCTGTCCCTTGTCTTTCTCTCTGAGCTTCAGCTGGCTGCCCGCAACCCTCGGTGCTGCCCGGCTTGTGGGCGTCCCACTCCCATCTCTGCCCCCCGTCTCCCGGAGACTTGTGCCCCGGGTGCCTGTGGGTCTCAAACCACTCTCTCCTTTCTCATGGACATTGAGAAATGTCATTGATGAATCCAGGACGATTTCCTCTTGAGAGTCTTAATTAATTGTCTCTGCCAAGGTCCTATTTCTAAATAAGGTCACATCCTGAGGTTCCAGGTGGACATTTGGGGGGCACTGTACCAGCACTGTGTTCATGGATCAGGAATCCTGCCTCTCCGAGTGTCAAGTTCCTGGAGCGTGTAAAGGATTCAATGTGAAAATATACTTAAAGCAATTAGCACAGTACCTAGGACTCAGTAAGCATTCAATAAATGCTAGCTATTGATTATGGCAGTCACATGACTGTAACATAATTCAATCAATAACATATTGGCTCTTGAGTCCCCACCCTGCCCCCCTCATTTTTTGTTAAGCTGTTAGTAAACATCCTTGTGACTTTATTTTTGAAACTTTTTTTACATATTCATGATTATTTTCTTAGCGTAATGTCCTTGGCCTGGGCCACATCATTCTAAGGCTTTTGATTTAACATTACTTTCTTGGGCTGCACGGCTTTCTAATTGATTTTCATTGTTTATGTTGGGATATCATCTTTTGCACAGGAGATCTGTCTTAGTTTTCCCTATATTGCTGTTCCTGGAGACACACACCACACTAAGGGTCTGATGATGTTGCTGCCTGTTCTCTAGGTGACTCCGCTCCCGATGGGGAGGAACACAGCAGGACCTGAGAGCACACACAGCAGGATGCGGGCCACTGAGGGCCGAGGCTGGGCGGGGAAGGGGCAGGCATCAAATCTGAAGCAAAGCCGCTGGATTCAGCAAAGCAGTTTTGAACACTCAGGTAAACGGTAAACCACATCTGTGGCAGGAAAACAGCCCACCACAAATAAGAGCCTAAAGCCCCAGCTGACACTTCGGTGTTCATGTCTTAAGATATTGCTCAGCAGTTCAAACATCCTGGTTCAGAGCCCTCACCACACGGAGAGGAACCCGAGAGGCCATCTTTCCGGGGTAACCCTCAGGCCACGGGTGATTCCAGGGCCTTGTTAGTCCTGCCGCCTTCCTCCTCTTCCTCTGCCTTTTCCTTCTCCTCCTCTGCACGGGGGGAGGGGGGGTATGCAGAGAGGGAAAGGCCTGTATGCAGTGTTCCTTGCCACAACCAGACTACTTTGGTTTTCCATGTCAATCCTGCTGTTCATTATGTCAGAACTCAGGGAGGGTCGTGTAAATGCACCGACAAGCCAAGTGAAGTCAGATGGCTAAAGGCTGGGACACGAAAGACACTGACTTTCGACAGTTCACTCCTGACGCAGATGCACAAGCCGTTAGTCAGCTTATTTTGACCACAGTTAGAAAATATTGCCAGTGCAGGTGACCACAAGTGGTATTTGAAAACATCTTGACAGTTTGGGGAGGCCAAAACAAAGACACGCACACACACACACACACACACACACACACACCAGCTTTACTACCTCTCCCACACAAAACGAGTGTTCTTTGGATAAACATCCTTTTTTAAAAAATAACAATTGGAATAGTTCCAAAAAGTCAAGAATTTGGAGGTGAGTGCGTCTATCTGAAAAATCTATATTTAGCTTTGCAAAGGGCTTGTGAAAACTTGTTTTTATTTTCTATATTTTGATTGTTGCGGGTTTGCACCCCTGGAGTTTCGTTTTGAGTTTTTGGGTTAAATGAGTTTCAAAATGAAACTTGTTCAATTGTCAAAATTTCCCCCAAGTTTTCATTTAAAAACTGGAAGCTCTCTTACTCCATAGGTATGATATTAGTTTTTATCCGGAATTCCCTCCCTCTCCTTCTTGCAAGCTATCCTCCTCCTACTGTTTACTTCCTCTTTCCCTACTGCCTTGGGAAACAGAGCAGAGGCCAAGGGAACATTGGTTTAGATGTCCAAGGAGCTGAGCTCATATTCTTGCTCTTGGGTGGCAAAGCAAACCTGAGCAGATCTGTGCCTCAGTTTCCTTGCTGGAGAAATGAGATGCAAACAAGATCTCCTTTTTATTTTTCAATGATGCTATAACCAGAAACCAAGTTGAACTTGATTGTCAACGAAGGAACAGTGTGCCTCCTAAGTAAAAGTTGTCATTATAGGGAGGGATTCATTACTCCAATGTCCTTATAAGCATTTGAAGTCACAGGACCTGACATTGGAAGCTTCAAAATGAATTGCCTGCCACCCCAGAAGGGGATAAGCCTTAGATACATGCATTGATTGGCAAAAAGAAGAATGAATTATTAAGCCAATCTATGATGCAATAATAAGGTAAATGCGCTAATCAACACTCTATACTTCCTGTACCACATTATGAAAAATCTTCAATGAGCTACGGCTACATTCAGCTTGTATCCGCTTCCTGTTGTTGCTATAACAAATCACCATAAACCAAGTGGCGTTAGCACAACGTAGATTTATTACCTGATAGTCCTGGATGTCCAAGGCCACAATCAGTTTAATTGGGCTAAAATCGTCAGGCCATGTGCCTCCTGTAGGTCGAGGGAGCATCTGTTTCCTGCCTTTTCCAGCTTCTGAGGGCCTGTGGTGCTGTCTACCTCTGTCCCCTCGTAACAACAGCTGTGGTTGCACTGGGCCCTCCCAAACAATGCAGGGCAATCTCCCCGTCCCGTGATCCTTTTCTTTGTCACATCTACAAAGGTCCCTTTGCCATGTAAGGCCACAACAGGTTCCAGGGATTAGGATGTGGGCACCTGTGGTGGGCCCATTGTTCAGCCTGCCACCAGCTCTAAGAGCATGGACCCTGGCCCTCGCTCACTGTTGATGCCAGTACTTGGAACACAGTACCTACGTGGTAGCAGGCACTTGGTTAATATATATAAAATGAATGGGAGAGATAGATCATACTTGTTCTTGGCAGTTCGGTTCATCAGTTGCTTACGGAGCACCTAGTGTGAGCCAGACCCGTGGCGCACAGGGCTGTCCCGGAGCACACAGCCTGACGGGCAGACAGTCAAGAAGGAAACCGAAAGGAGCAAGCGTCAGCCCTGGGTGTTCAGAGCCCAGGGGAGCAAGGACGCCGTAAGGGTTCTGTTTGTGCCTTGCACTTTCTTCCTGTAACTATTGTCTGCTGTCTTCTTTAAGAATTGTTTGAACACACCCCCTTGGTGAATGTAATTTTACTCAGACGTGTTTCGTTGTTTCTGTGTTTTCCCCCTTGCATACTCTTCTGATGCACTGAGTTTCTACGGAGAATTATTAAAAGCATCGATGACTACATCTCTACAGGGCCTCCCCATTTCCACCAGGATCCCCACTCGGAGGAAGCTCAGGTAGCTCAAAGGAGGTCTGTCATGCAGCTCAGAAACACAGAATCGGTCCAACAGGTTTCTGGAGCCAGCCTTGGTGGGGGCAGGCTCTGTAGCTCATGGCTTTTGTGTGTAAATGTATTTCAAATTTCAAACAGTGCCAGTGCACCTGTGACCTTCCAGAAAATAACCCGTTAGCAAGTTTTAGACTGCCTGCTCTTGCACCAGTGTCTAGAACCTGAATATATCTGACTCAATTTGGAATGACTCAGGTAAATTACAGGACACCACATGGCTTAAGGCCCTTTAACCCCAGGCCTTCTGAATTTCAGAAAGGCTGTGCAGATGCAGGCCTTCTATTACACGGAGCCAAGCACCAGTCTCCTCTGTCTTTGCCAGACCTGGGGCTTTTTGCACCCCCCACCCCTAGGCATCTGAAATGGAGTCCACTTTAGTGCACGAGCACCTGGCTTAGAGGAGGTGAGCACTGGGAGGCCAAGGGAGCACATTCCAGAGCTGCAGCGGCCATGCGCACCGAGGTGAGCGAGACGTGCCTACATGTCACTCAAAAGGTGAGGACTGTCTGGTATTTGCAAACCCAGATCTACCCCCACCCAAGGACATGAGGTTCTTGCAGAAAGATATACTTAATCCATTTTTGAAAGGTTGATGGGTCCTCTTAGAGTTTGAAGGGGTGCCTCTGTTGTTCAAAGGTACGAGTTAAATTGTGAACACATTTGGTTCAAGTTTAGTCCTGAAAGCTTTTCCTCTAGAGTCTATAGCGTCTCATGTCCTATTAGCTGATAGCATTCCTGAGTATGAACGTTTCTGTGCTGCTGACCTTTTGGTGGTGGATGCTGGAAAAAATACAGAGTGCTAATCCCACACACCTGCTTTCAATTCTGCCCACATGGGTTTGGAGTGGGAGGTTTATTCACCCTGAATATTTCTGCACAATTTTCAAAACCCGCATTTTTCCATGCTAACACATCTCTGTTTGTCAGCACCTAATTGAGTACACACACACACACTCACATACCGGTAGGGGGTGGGGGTGTTTAGGTGCCTACCATTTATGTTCTCAAAGGGTGGAGTCAGCGAGTGTGAGCTCGAGTGACCACTAGATGGCAGTATATGAAACACTCTTAATGTGAGCAAGTGAACAAAGTTTGAGGACTAGCCCAGGCAGAGGTTCCCAGATTTTAATCTGTAAATTTTTTAAAAAAGAAAACAGAGAGCGCTCCATAGACTTGTCAAGTTTTTATTTTGCCAGGAGATATAAGATATAAAGCAACTCCCACTGCTTCCCAAGAGCAACATTTAACCATAAAGAAATAAGAAAGACACAATCTCAAAGACAGGATTGTCTCCTAGATCTAATAAGCGTAGCACTGTGAAAACCTCACCACGCTGCCCTTTGGCCCTCACGTTGATGCTGACCAGTGAAAGAGTTATCGTGAACAAGCATTTGGGAAATAAAGCTAGAGGAAGACTTGTAATTCCAGATGTGTTCCCTGAGTAAAATTAAGATCTTTTGCTTCACATTGTCTTATCCACAAGTTGACCCCAAAACCTAAGTAGGATTTCTGTCCACAGGCACAAAGGAGAAGCAGGATGGCTATCCGATCAAACTGGATTGGATGAAACTGTCTAAGAAGTGTGCGTGCAGACAAGCACGAGGAAGGAGTACCTGCGCACCTGCCGGCTTCGCTCTCATCGAGCCACCTGCCTCCTCATCTGAGCCACCTCACTCTGCCGGCTCAGGATCGAAACTGACCATCGCTAGGTCTCCCTGGCCTCGGGGGACCCTCTGGCAGAGCCTTGTTGAGCTCGGCCAGCCTGCTGGGCGAGGGCAGCACCAGCCCAGGCCCACCCCTCTTCGCATCTTGCTCTGACTTCCTAAGGAATTCTGCACGAGAACATGGGGCCCTTTCTGCACTACCCCTTTCTGTGGCAGAGTCGGGGGTGACTCTACCTACGCATTCTTTAAAAATGTGTGAAACATTATGTACTGAGACCAATTATGGGCTTTCAATCAGAGAGACCCTTACTCGAATTCTAGGGCTTGTGCAAATCACTTCACCTCTCTAATCCCCATTCTCCTCATTTGAAGTTTGGGATAATAATAACATACGCCCACTATAGTCATAGTGAGATTAAATGAGGTCATCTCTTATACAGTGCTTACGTACTCTGTGTTCAATATGCATTAGCTAATAATAATAGAATTAGTTTGGGTGCAGAGTGCTCCTTTCTAAGGCAGGCAGGCTGGGTCATCCCAAAATATGCCCTTCTTTGCCATGAGAGAATGCTATACACCATGTTTTGGGAGAAATTTGCTCCCAGCAAATCGCCAACTCTGAGTCTCTGATTTCCTTTTGACAGCACTTACTTTGTAGCTGAAAGTGGCTGGGATGTTAGGCAGGCTGAGGATTTGGTTCTGCAGCACACTGAAGGATACCCAGACTGTATCCTCCCAGGACCCAGGCAGCTCTGTTAATTCGGGGATGGTTATTACTTGACATCCAAAGGTCGGGGAGTCCAGTTAAGCTTTTCTGTCATTCTTAATTCTGTAGAATGTCTCACATAGCAGGTATCTCCCCAGCAAATATTCCGGTGAGGCTGGAGAGCACAGAGAAAACTCCAGGTAACCACACACTGAAACTGATACTACGACACTGGAGTTGTGGAATGACTAACTCTGGCCTGGTTAGGAAACCCCTCACTCGTCACGCCCTCGGATAGCTGATAATAAGGCTGTGCTTGTACTGCCACCTAGTGGCTGCAAAAAGCAAGAGTCGGTCCGGGAAGGATTCTGGACCCTACAGTCAGATCCAAATGTGCAGTTATCACCAAGAACCAACATCTTGCTCACAGAAATTTTATAATGTAGACATTTTGTTCAGAGCTTCGCAAGCTAATTTACTCCGTAATTTAATTTAATTTCTTCATCCCCTCAAAGCTTGTGAGAGTCAAGCTAGAGACCGAAGCGCCAGCCCTAGAGCCTAAAGGCTCCTGTGAGTCACTGTGTGACTAAAAAACGTTTGAAGTGGCTCAAACCTTCCATTTTCTCTTAGAAAAATGGAAGTTAACAACACCCAGAGTTGAAGTAGCCGTGAAGTTTGCATGTGCAGTCCCTTCGTGAACGGGATGGAGTCCTCCCCTTTCTAGCCTGCTGCCCCTCTGCTCCGGCACTCTGCCTCTCCATCCCGATGCCCCACCTCGCCTCTGTGCACCCAACCATCCAGCCTCCTCTTCTGCCCCAGGAAGTAGAGGGTTCCTCTCCCTTGGTAGTGCTGGAAAGAGAATACCAACAAAACCAAAAAACTTGGGAAAGATCCAGCCCAGGAAGCCCAGGACATGCTCATGGAGAGAGTTACCATTCAGGAGAGGCAAGGCCGACCCTGCCATTTACCACCCGCCCTCGCCACCCACAACGAACCAGCATCAACTTCTGTGCAGAAGACAACGGCCACCCTAAGGTGGGTTGACAAGACAGGGCATACCGAGTCTATGCCAGTGACGGCCGGAAGCAGAGACCAAGGGTTCTGCTTGTTTCCCCAGCCTCCGCCCAGGCCCTCGGCTTTCCTGCATGACCTGGGGGAATGCCTCTTCAGAAAAACTTCCTGCTGGCCCAGCCCTCCGATCTCTGAAATTCTCTTATGACCGGATTCTGCAAACCTATTTGCACTTCCCTAACTGAGCCCCCTGCCCTGCCCCTTACCCCCGCAGGCTAGCTGCGGCTCGCTCTGTGTCCAGTGTCCCCAGCTGATGTCTAGGGCAGAGGTTTCCAAACTTGCTTGATTATGAACCCTTATCCATAAAATCATTCTGAGCACATACCTGACTATGAATATTTAAGTATATATGCACTACTATATTAATGTCATGTATATTATGAAACACACAGTAGCTATCCTAAAAGGATGGGAAATTATTCTATGCCCTAGAGTTGGTGCAGCCTCTTGGGTCCACAGGTCCATGGGTCTGGGCCCTTTCTTTGGTTGTAAGAGCTGCAGTTCAGGCATAGAGAGGTTGTTTCTCATGAGTGGACACCAGATAAGAGAAGCTGGACATCCGAGGAGGACTCTGTCCTGAAGCCCCCACATAAACTCAGAGGTGAAGGAGACACCTGCTGGGGGTGGGCAAGGCATGAGGAGGGCCCATGATTCTCCTTGCAAATTACACCTTCCTCGGGGACGTCTCAGAAGGAGGGAGCCACATGCGGTGGACAACCTAGGCACGGAGGTCACTAGCTTCCCTGCCTTGTCTTATAGAATTTTCTGATTGTCCTGAGAGGACTCCCGTCACGATCTGTCGGAGTACGGATGAGCCGCTGCTCTGCACCTACTGGATGCAGGCGTTACTGGTTCACTTACACCCTCTGTGTGGTTTAATCCCCAAAGCAACCCTGAGAGACAGGTGAGCCCACGGCACATGGACGCTGAGGCCAGGAGAGGTCAAAGAGTGCCCTCAAGGCCACACACTCATCGGAACTAGAGTCCGCCCGTTTCTCCAGCCCGTGACTCATCGAGCACATTCAGAGTAGTCAGCGTTTGATAGGAACACTCATATAAAATTTGTTAATGTTTAGGGGGCGCTTAGTCTTTGTAAAGGTGTCACTGTCACATTTGTTCCTCACAAAAGCACTGTGGAGGTGGAAGAGAGCTGGGGAACACACAACACGAGGTGCAGATGATGTGTTACAGAATTACACCCCTGAAACCTATATTATGTTATTAACCAACGTCATCCCAATAAAATGTGATGTCTGACCCCAGGCCTGAAAACTAACTTCTACCTCTTTCTCCAAGTCGGTCGAGCTCTGCTGACCCGGACATGGGGATTCAGGACCCGAACAGCAGCAGCACTTGGCACTTGCAGGAAGGTCTCCCACACCGAGAGCTGCCCGTCCTGGGCGGTGTTCACCTTACACCGGACAGAGTTCGTTTGTCCGGTCATCACACCGCGGGATGAAGCAGGAGCCTCCTGCTCAGAGTCTGTGTGAGGATCTGAACTTCTGTTTTCTCGCTGAGAATAGAGGGGCTGGAAAAATACTCTCCAAGGTGCCCCGTATCTCTAACGTCTGTGGTTCTGTAAGACGGACACTTTTGAGTAGAGAAGGAAAGAGAAGTTTGAGAACGAAGATAATTCCCACTCTTTGACATGGTGTCAGTTCTGGCCCTTGCCTGGGGGACAATCCTCCTGCCCCAGCTGTGTTCTTGAACTCCTCGAGAGTTTGTTCCTTTTTAAATTTTAGCGAGCATGTGGTCACGCAATCCTTCATTTAATTTCTGAATTTTAGGAGAATATTCTTTGTTTCTGGAGACTCCTTGGTTTCAGAATGTGGGACTGTTCCCCTGAACTGCCTACCTTAAGAATGCCGAGCAACGCTCACAGGCCCTCGTCCTCCGTGAGTGGTTTTCTCCCTGATTCTACAACAATTACACCCGAATTTCATCCCACCATGTGCTGAGTCCCTGAAACACAACATTTGGGAGATGGATTCAAGGGATAGTTTCAAAATCCTTCCTAATAGTTCATTGTCTGTAAGTATACTTTCAGTTAATTTTTAAAATATCCAGGGTTGCACATACTCACAGGGAATATTTACAAATATAAAAAGCCTATTTATAAACGTGTGCCTGTTTACCGCCTCTACCCTCTAGTACAGGTCAGGGAATTCTCACTCATCCCCTAGACCATTGCCTGCCTCCCTGAAGGTCAGGGGCCACATGGCACACATGCGTTTTTCTAGAGCCCTAGTTCCGTGCTGTCTCTGTTGCACTAGATGGGCTTTTAGTAAAGGGGGGCTCACAAGTGTGCTGAGTCTGACTGTTGCTGGACATCTGTAGGGGGAGTTAAGACCTACCTCTGTGTCTTCCTTACAGAGGGACAGAAGTTAGAGGGGCTCACTAAGTCCTCTCTGATGGGTAGCAGGAGAAACGGCAAGAATTCTGAAGCTTCTGCAACCAAGTGTTCTGGACATTAGTTCCTGCTCACTTTCTTCACCACCAAATCAATACACGGCTTTCATCGCATCTTTAAAATATTACAAATAAGTGTGAGGAATCATTCTGCCTCCTGCTGTTTCTGTAGCTGGATCACTTAGATTTCAGCCATCGGCCTGCTGAACTATCGCTTTTTCAGAAATACAGATCCCATCCAAAAATTTTTTATCTTTGTTTTAACTTCTGTGGCTTGCTAAATCAATGCAGCTGAATTCAATGTCATTTCCCTCCAGAATCAACTAATTTTTCTGGGCCCGGGATACTAAACAAGCGACACCTGACCTTATCTGAACCCTGAGGATGTGTTTTTTTGCCCAAGAAATTTCTGATTTCACCAAGAAGACCATCCTCCTGAATAACGACGCCGATGAGGGGGTGAGCATACGCAGACCTCATTCTGTACCGGGAGCCCAGTGCATCACATCCTGTGCTGCATGACTGCAAGCAGTGTGAATGGCGGCCAGTTCCTTCTCATTTCCCCGCTGCTCGTCAGCCCGCAGCCTCTTCTTCTTCCCCAGGAGACTGCATTCCACATTGATGTGATCGAAGTCCCTCTTCAGGTGCCTCCGGGGCCCTTCACAGTAACTGTGTGTCCCTTCAGAGTGATGGCAACGTTTTCTAGGATGTAGACGTCGGATTGCTGAGAATCTTTGCAGTAGACACTGCAAAAAAGCTCCCTGCTCCCTTTTTGACATTTTAGCAGATCCCCACCCACACCAGCAACACACGTAGGAACTGGCCTACATGAACACGTAAAGGGGCTTCCTTGGCCCAACTTCCAGTGCACCATCCTCCACCCTAAAAGCAAAAGTTTGTCCTGCATTCAGTCTCCAGGAGCTTGAAGTTTTCTGTGGCTGGATGTAAGCATCATCACTCAGTCCCACCAACTCTCCCCTCTTTCCCACTAATCTATTATCACATGAGCTAGAGGTTCCTACCTTCAGACTTTATTTACTATGGAGCTCTAATGATGAAGAGGCTCAAGAGATCATCCGCCTGCTTTGTCCCATGCAGCGGCCACTGGCTGCGTGTGACTATCTCAATTTTGAACTAATTAAAATTAGATAAGAAATTGGAAAACTTGGCTCCTCAGTCACACTGGCCATATTTCAAGGGCTAACGCCTGCTTGTGGCTGGTGCTTTCCATAGTAAAAGTGCAGAAGTAAGTACAATATGTCCATTGCCACAGAAATTTCTGTCAGACAGTGCTGGTAGACAAAAGCACTGATTTTAAAAACAAAAAGATTAGATGCTTCACCCAAGGCCCGTAGCAGAACTATGAATGAAACCCAGTTTTCCATACTTAAAAGCTACTCCGCTATTCACTATGCTGGAGGAGGGGCGGTTTATAAGGCCAGGGAGAGGTTTCTCAGTGATGTGTCAACAGATGGCATCACAAGGGGACAGCTAGGACTGTCCAGTCCTCCCTGCAAGAAGCCAGGTCAGGCAGTGTGGAGAGTTAGGCAGGATGAGTCACAGGAGATGAGGGTCCATCGTGACTCGGGGGACTCCGCTGCGCCAGAGGAAACGAGCGGAGCTGGGGGTAACACGAGATGCTCTGTGCCACGCAAAGGGGCAGCTGGGGAAGACTGGAGAACTCTAACGAGGATCTTTAATAAGAGGTAGGGTCTGTGGGCCAGCCTGTCCCTCTGGCTTGTCTTGGCCCTCTAAATTTCTGCTCCGCATTCTGGGATATACGACACCATCTTGGAGCTGTTAACCTTTGCCTTAGTTCATATCATATGAGACTTGGTGATGAATTTCAACCCGTTGTGAAAACATAGACTGGGCATAAATGAAAAGTTCTGTCTGGTTTTATTTTGAGTGGCCACAGAGCAGAGCCATAGGAGCGTGGAATAGGAACTCGCATGGGTCTCAGCTCCAGCACTCTTTGAATCTGGGCACCTCACTTAACACGGGACCTATATCTGCGAAATGGGACAACAGCAAGGGTTCCTTGTGGGGATTATCAAGGAAAGCGATTCAGGTAAAGCTGAGACAGTTGTGTGCAAAGCAGAGAACTCTGTACAGGTGTTCGTTAGTTATTGTCTTTATTGCGTTCCCTCATTTGTACCTCTTTCCTAGCAATTACAATACTGCATTCTGGGTGGCCACCATTACCTTAGGTTTACCTGACGTACGCATTGTATCGTGTTTAGAGAATTGATGGATCGACTCAACATCCTCATGTGAAGATGATGTAGTCACAGCCTATGTGGTTTTGTGAGCCAGCAAAGAATAGTTTAATGGTTCAGTTAGCTCCTTGAGGAGATGCACGGTGCTTAAGTTATGCCAAATAAGCAGCAGGCAGCCTCAGTGGGGAGAAGAGAAGTCAGCCGCCTTCATGTGAAGACACAGCTTCCTGCAGAGCCAGATGCGGTTCGCATTTTCCTCTTGCTTTTTCCCAATAGCAGTGCTCAGGGGGGATAAACTTTACTTAACCTAATTAATTTTAATCACAGCTTTCAAATCTCATACTGTGAAAAGAATTACAAATTGGAATACATTAATAGAAGCCATAGTTTATGCTGTAAGCTAATCATGAAATGTGCATTTACATTTTCTGCATGAGTTTGCAATTACCATTAAAATAAAATTTCGTTTGTCCTTTTAAATTACCAAAATATGAAGAGCAGATTGAGCCAGGCCCATTTTTGTGCTAAATTACTAGAAGAATGTCTAAATTTCCAAGAATTAGACAGCTTCCTCCACTGAGTTGTAGTGAGAAATGATTTCCAGTCATCTGCTCCAAGCTATTTGTTTTGAAACGATAATTTTTTAATTAATTGTGCAAATGTCTCACCTGCTTTAACAAGTAGTCCTTTGAGTTTAGCACAGAGAAATGCTATCTCTTTATATATATCTGTATCCATCCATCCATCTATCTATACACATAGAGGTGTATTTAGATCTATACATGTAATTTTGCTCTGAGGTTTTATGTAGACTTTGAGGGATGGACAGAGGAAACTAAACACGACCTGGTTTCTCAAAGGATCTGAGGCAGTTCAGAGGAAACACAGAAGGTATAATAATACAATTTTAATAAAGAACTAGTTTTCATAGAATGAAACTATCATAGAATGATGAGACATCTGAAGAGTACCATCACGGCTTCTATAAGTGTAGGATTCGGCGATTTTTTTTACCTCCTTTCCCGAATGTTCTCTCTCTTGGTCCTCAGGTGGGCAGCACAGGTGTGATCCCCTCCGTTTTACAAAGAAGCCCGAGTGTCAGTGAGGAGCAGAGCAGGCCTCTGAACTGCAACCTGAGGCTATTTCAATAGGACGGCTCCTGGCACCTAGCAACACAGTTTCTGGATTATGATAGCTCAGTGAGGGGAACAAGTGGGCGTAAGCAGTGACCACATGCAAATATCTGAATGTTAGTGATGCTAAGTATTGCGGGTGTGAATGCTCCTCCACAGAATATTATGAAGCTTGAACTGGTTTGTCTTTGTTACCTGGCTGGACTCATTTATGCTTTGGTTTCCCAGAAATATTTCCTATCTAAATATGCCTGGGAATGTTTCTGGTACACTGCTGGCTGGTTTGCTAGCAATGCCTTGAAACAGCGCTCCACAGCATCGATAATGGTAATAGCCGATTTCAATCACCGCTTGCTGACTGTGTCCAAGACACTGTGTCATGTGCTAGTCCTGACCATTTAGTGCTCTGTCCTTTTTACCCTCAGGTAAACATCCATTTCTGCCAAAACTTCTATCCAAGATAGCTTTAAGATACCCAGCAGCCAATTGGCCTACCTCTACATGTGCCAAGACCACGAGGGGCCCCATTGGCCCCCCGGCTGGCCTACCTCGAGGCAGATCTCCTTCAGGACCAACTGCCAGACTACTTTGCCCGTGAGTGGTCCAATTCCAGTTTTCCAGGTCTCCTTTACCTGGCAGCTTCTCTCCACCTGCTTCCTCCTGGCCTAGCGCTTTCTTCATTCATAGCTGACATCACTTGCTTTTGGACTCACTATCAAAAGACCCTACCTTGGGGTACCTTAGGCCTAGGCCCAATGCCCATATCTTTTCTATTGTTCTAAGAAACAGCAGACAGTGTGTGGTCCCTGGAAGACCTGGACTTTCAGGTCGTGCTGACCTGGGTGTGAACGGTGGCTCCACAATGTGCCTGCTGGGAGGTCCAGTGACTGACTGAGCTGCTCTGAGCTCCAGCTTCCTCATCTGTTAGCCAGGATTTACAATACCCTTTGCAAGAGCTTTGGGTGAGGATGAAATGTAATATCTGTGTAAAGCATGAAAACAGTCCCTGGTACATAGCTAGTGATCAGTGTTCTGAGTTCAAGGCTCTGCCTGGACCCTTGCCTGACCTCCTGCTTTCTTTTCTTGTGTCCCTTAGTATCTCACTTAATTCTTGTTACAAGAGATATATGAACCTATTTTCTGAGCAACTGTCAGCCTTATCCCACCATTTCTACTTCCCTCCTCCACTCTTCAATTCTAGGTTTGTGGTGTCAGCAGGCAGCCATCCCAGACCTGAGGGCCTGGATCCCTGCTGGCTGGTGCCCTGGGTGCTGGGTGCAGGAGGCCCCAAACATGGCTCTCTGGGGATTCTGCACTGTTTACTAGGTCGAGGGCAGCGAACCCCTTGCAGTCTCCTCTAGGTTGGCAGACAGTCAAGACAGGCAACACAGCAGAGATCGCATTACCAAAGTGTGCTCTGTGGACCAGTGGCATTGGCAACACCTGGGAGCTATTTAGAAATGCAGAATCCTCAGTCACTGGATCAGATCTGCATCATAACAAGATCTCCAGAGACTCATATGGCCATCAAGTTTTGAGAAGCTTTGGATTGGGCCCCCAGAGGACAAGGGTCCCCCAAATCATCTCTAGAGGAGAATTTGGGTTCTTCTTCCCTGGTCTCAGAGTTGGTGTCTACAGAACCTCCAACAGGTGTGTGTTCAAAACATTCATTAAGGTCAAATTTATTTGCATAGGAGTCAGTGTTTTCTTCTTTCCAGGTTATCGAAGCAAACCTTTCAATTTGTCTTTCTAACCCCCACAGATAAAATTGATGCTGCCAGCTTGTTTCAGGTTAATTTGCCTGTCTGCAAGCCATTCAGTAGAGTCTCCCAGACCATACCTACTCTGGCCCTTTCCTCTTATGGAAATGCAATCACACACACAAACAGGCATACACACAGACATAGATGCATACATATGTGTGGACACACATCACGTACACGGGCACACACCAGAGGCCATGCCATTCCCCACCCCTGGACCTCAGCCTGTGTCATTGCTTTTTCTGAGGTGTCCTTCATGCCCTCATTAAGTGAAATCTCAGTCACCCTTTAGTTAGAGCATCAGCTCGGCCCGAGCCACCACTCTGCTCCCACGAGGCCCTGTATAACATGGCAGCATGATGGCCTTTCTGTTGTCACCACCTTGCTTCGCAGTGCTCTGTTTATGGCCAGACCGTGTCCTGGAAACCCTGAACCCTCGAGGGCCAGGACCCAGATGTATTTATTCATCTTCGTATCTAACACCCAGCACAGCGTCAGGCCCGTTGTAGATGCCCCCAAACGGCTCATTGCCTAAGTGAGGTGGAAAAAAGCCTCGCTTGTTCCGGGGGCTTGGCATTTTGTCCTTTGAAGTTTAATCAGAATGAAATAAAATTACTGCAGACTCTAAGTGTTTGGGGAAAAATTCTATACAACCTTGCAACCTAAGTGGAAAAAAACAGATCAAAGAGAAATTAGATGGCAATTTGTTTCTTTCTTTTTTTTTTAAATCTGCAGCGGTATTTTAATTAGAGAATATTCTTCTCATTGAAATTCGGAACTCCCAGGGAAATGTGTGTGATAGAGGACTCCTTACATTTTTTTCACCAGCGGTTGCAGGACCCGCTGGGCAGCCTCTGTGAGGGAAAGCTCCGTGGAGGCTGCAGAATACACACTCAGCTCTTACACAGCACTCTGCCTTGTGACAAGTCAGCTTCTCACCCTCCTGGCCCTGTGGGGAGAGAAGGCCGGGTCACTGGCTGGATTTGATGGCTGAGGTAAGAGGCTCTAAAGCAAAAATGACTCACTCGCTTTCACACAACTGGCATGGCACACACAGAATTCAGAGTTTTGGATCTTCCTCTCCTGTCAAACGGTGTTTTTTCCCTGCCTCCGAATGTAATCCCTTTTGACAAACGTTACACTTTGAACGCAAAGACTCTTCGTAAGGAGACAGTTCGGGCTGCACTGGTGCGCCCTAGACTTCGGGGGGCCACGCATCAGTACAATGGTCGCAACTAAGTGAAGGGTGACTAAGGTTAGACTTGCCAGCTTTTCATTTCGTAAACTAGGAATGCTAAGATAGTCTATGGTCAAAATTATGTCCTAAAAGAAAATAAATGCTGACACTGAAAAAAAGGGATGATCTCAGGGTAAAGTTCAGTTTTTAAATTGAGTACATTTAGCTTTATGAGAAACCCACCACAGTGTCATGGTTCGTCTCCTATCATGGCAGGCCAGTGAAGACCAGCCATGGCTTGGAGTCCTGTTTGGGAGACTCGAGCTTCGCTGATCTTCAGTAGGCTAGGTCCATGTGTTTGGCTGAGAACCCTAAGCCAAGCTTTTGCAGCAGAAAAGTGAGTGAGAATCCACTGGCTAGCATTCCATACGCAGGTCAGTCACCTGCTTTCTCCTTACACAAATGCGCATGATGACATTACTTTTCCGGAGTCGCTGTGTAGTGTCTGCTTTATGTTCATTAGAGAAAGAAGATGGAAGACTTGAAAACCTTGAAGAGAGTTTCCCTAGCCAGTTTCAGGTAGGATTAGGCTAAGCAAAAGTTTTGAGCTGACAATTTTATTGATTTATGTATTAAAAGATTTTATCTGTTTATTTTTAGAGAGAGGGGAAGGGAGGGGGAAAAAGAGGGAGAGAAACATCAATGTGTAGTTGCTTCTCAAGTGCCCCCTACTGGGGACCTGGCCCACAACCCAGGCATGTGCCCTGACTGAGAATCGAACCTGCAACCCTATGGTTCACAGGGCGGCACTCAATCCGCTGAGCCACACCAGCCAGGGCTGAGCTGACAATTTTATACTATGATGTATCCTACTCTTATTTTTGCTTTGTCTACACAAGATGAATAAGCAAGATAACAATATAGAGATGTGAATTTGGGGACTTACATGCTAGGGGGAAATAAAAACAAACACAAAGCTGTAATGGAAATTATGGAGTAAAAGGTCTAAAAATAATCACTGTGATTGGTTGAAGGAGGGGGATTGTGGATAGATTTTTCTTTTGCTTTCCAAGTTTTGTTACTGTATTTGTATTACTTTTGGAATTTAAAGTAATTTTGTAATTATAAAGATATGATAAAAATTGAAGAGTTACATCTGTACTGACTTTAAGGGATGTCAATGAAATGTCGTAGGAGCAAATTGCAAAGTAGCGAATGCGCTGGGGCACACTGTATTTTCCAAAGATGGCTAACATCGCCCTGGCCACACGCTCCTCTAACTAAGGACCTGACACTCCTCCCACGGAGCTCTTCCCCTTAAACTTGGACAGACCTTTGTAATGGCCTCCACCTGTTGAGCACAGGACACAATGTGTCTCTCCAAGCTAGACTGCAAAAACGCCATATACTTCTGCTCTGCTCTCTTGGAATTCCTTTTCCAATTCAGCCACATGCCACAAGGAAGTTCAAAGGAGCAGCCCACATGGAGATGTTCTGGTCCATGGCCCAAGCAAGGACCCCGCATCAACTGCCAGTCACGTTAAGTGAAGAAGCCTCCAGATAATTCCAGTGGCAGCTGTTGAGTCTTCCCAGAGGAGGCCTCAGACACCTGGAGAAGACAAAGCTGCCCCTCCTGTGCCTACGCCAAATGCCTGATCCATAGAATTCCTAATTCTAAGCATGACTAAATGCTTGCTTCATACCATTGAGGTTTGTTACATAAGGAATATGTGTGTAGTATAATTCTCTCTTAGTAAAACCAATCAAGAGCAAACCAAGAATCTCTGTACATCTATATCTAAAAAAGTCTATACATATAAAACACCCCTGTACATCTATATATGTAATTACTTAACATTTTTTATTGTTAAAATATATATAATATAAAATTTACCATTCAACCATTTTTAAGTGTACAGTCCATGGCGGTCAAGCATATTCACATTGTTGTGCACCCCACCACCATGACCATGACCTCCACCACGACCACCTCCACGACCACCACCACTTCCTCCTCCACCACCTCCTCTACTCCCAC
>PVJI01024050.1:0-22537 GCA_004026765.1 Micronycteris hirsuta
CCGGCAGTAGTGGACAGTACCTTGATGTGCCGGCGCACAGGGCTAATGGGTGTGAGCACTCCACAGAGACGGGATGGACCCTTCACCCAAAATTTGGTTTGGATGTCAAGACTGATGACACAGGCACCAAGAGAGTGAAAAGTTTATTACTCACATAATGAGGCTTTCTGGGGAGAGCAGGGAAGGCTCCTCAGGCAGGTTCAAGAATGGTTTGAGATACACTGGCAACCAATATAAACTAGTATTGAATGTCAGCTGTAATTGAAAATGAAAAAGAATGGCTTCAGGGAGGAGAGAAAGGAGACTTGGCTTTGATGGTGGTAAGAGGATGAACCTGGAATGAGTAGTCCACATGGGTTAGGGTTTGCATGGTTTGAACTTCCTGCTGGCCCCACAGAAAAGTGTCCCTGGGCTTATCGGATATAGGCTTGTCAGGGAAGAGGGAGTGGTGGGGTTCTCTTATGGAATAGTGTTGTGTAAATGCAAGATGTTTCAGCACAATTTAGAATTCTTATAACCCTTAAAACTAACCTTCTTGTATTGTTTTAGCTTAAGCTGCTTTTCCATAGTTAAGCATTTATCAAATTCTGGCCCTTTAAATATTATCTAAAGTGGCTTAGAATTATCTTGGTTTATCAACAGAGAAACCGTGTAGAAAGAGAAAAGACTGCTAGCATCATAAAAAAAAAAGTCTGACACTCTGTCTACAAGACAGCAGACATAATTACACTATCTCTGAATAATGTGGGGTTTCTTAACAGTTTTCCTATTCCAGGTGATTGCTGTAGCACACAAACACTGTAATAATAATGATAATAATAATAATAATACAAATTAACATTTATTGACCACTAGCTCTATGTGGAAATTATACTATATATTCATGTCCCTATTTAATCTTCATCACAACCCTATTAATGTAAGTGACCAAATAGCACTTTTTGCCAGCTCTGCTGGGATTCCTGTGCCTATCTCCATTCTAATGACAGAAAAAGAAAAGACCACGGTGCAGGGCACATGGGAACCTTTATGGGCTACGCTCAACTTAGGCATGCATTCCTCCTGCTCAGGTCATTGCAAAAAACTCACACAGCTACACCCAGCTGCCATGTAAAAGGGGAAGTGTAGTCTATCCAGAGGAGGAGAACCTGAATGTTGGAAACCAGCTAGCAATCTCTGTCACCGCTGTCCCATTCATTACTGTCCCCATAGTTAGAGTAGGGTTGGGCACATAGTAAGTCAGCACAAATATGTCTTTTGAATAAAGTGGTTTGAATTTTTTGGGTCAGTTATGGAGATCAGGAACATATAGGACTTGGTTAAGCAATGGGTTCTTAGATTCAACACAAAAGGTACAAGCAACAAAGACTACATTGAATTATATAAAAATTAAAAAAATTATGTCTTCTACAAAAAAATACCATGAAAAAAGTGAATAGGCACCCCAAAGAAAGAAAATATTTGAAAATCATATATTTGATAAAGATCTAGTATCCAGAATATAGAAAGAACTCTTACAACTCAACAACAGAAATACTAACTACCCAATTAAAAACTAGGTAAAAGAGTTGAATAGACATTTCCCCAATTAAGATATACAAATAGCCAAAAAGAAAAAGCACATGAAAATATGCTCCATATCATTACTCATTAGGGAAATGCAAATCAAAACCACAATGAGATATCACTGCACACTCACTTGGAAGGCTTTAACCAAAGAAATAACAAAATAACAAGCATATGGATGAATTGAAACCCTCATACACTTCTGGAGGGAACATAAAATGGTGCTGTGTCTAGAAAAATCGTTTGGCAGTTCCTTATCAATTTAAACATAGACTTCCTATACTGCCCAGCGCTTCTAGGTATATAACCAAAAAATTAAAAAGAGAAAAAGCAGGTGAACGGAGCATTACAAAAGCAATAGGCAGATAATATCTCAAGGAGGAAAAATGGGCAACTTCATTAAATACTCTTCATAGATGAGGACAAACAAGTGATTATTGAAATTGATAATATGGAGGTCATTGGTAACTTTGAAAAAAGATGAAAAGAGTGGGAAAGATTTAATATGAACCTGAATGATGTGTATTAAGGAGATAATTGATGGGAAGAAGTGGGTGTGGATAGACATTTTCTTTTGAGAGGGTTGGTGCTAAGGAGAGGAGGGGAGAAATATGGGACTATAGCTAGAGGAGGATTTGATACCAAAAGTACATTTTTAAGAGGATAGGTTCTAGTCACATCTGTATGCTGATGTAAATTAGTCCATGAAATTGATGATAGAAAAGATCACGGGGATGACTGCAGAAGAAGAGCTACTGAGACAGTAAGAAGGGTATTCAGAGCACTAGTAGGCCGGATCCATAGTAAAGGTGGTAAAGTTAGCTGTATGCGAGAATGGGGAATGTTTATACCTTGTACAGAAGAGAGGGAAATAACCATGGTATAGTTACAAGTGTGGGTAATATGGTGGATTTGCTGAGGAAGACATAAGGACATTCGCTCTTGATTCTTCATTTTTTTCAGTGAAGGATAAGGTAAGGTCATAAAATGACAGGAGTGAGAGTAGGGTTTGAGGAACTGAGAGGATAAGGTCTTGATTATTCATTTTGAATCATGGAAATCGGCACATAATATGAAAGGACTGATGATTTGAGACACACCAGAAATTTAAGGTGAGGTCAGGCAGCTCAGTCCTGCAAGTTTCTACAGCAGCATTCGTCATTTGCATACAGGAGCAGAGTAGGTAGATAGCTGCATTTAAGGAGGGTTGTAGTTTTGTGAAGAAATTGCCATAGTGGAATGTAGGCAGGGAGATGAAAGTTTATGAAAATGAGTGATAATAATGACGGACCATGAACTATAAATTGGTTAGGAATGAGGAGAAGAGGAATAAGGAGAGTGGTTAACTGTGAGATATAGTGGAATTCATAGATGGAGTTCACAGTGGAAGAACTGTTGGAGGTGTGTGTGTGTGTGTGTGTGCGCGTGCATGCATGTGCGCGCATGTTGGGGGAGGCACTTTATTTAGCTCATGATGTATGTCTTAAGATCAAGATTTAAAAGCCGGTTCAAATTTGGGGAATGTCAAAGTCTAGAGCATGAGCATTAAAGATAATGGCTTAAGTGTGATGGGAGAAAAATATCATTGGGGATGAGAACACGAAAGTTTTGCAAAGCCAAAATGTTGGGTTAATATCCACATGATGATAGATGTTGAAGTTGCCAAAATGGTGGCAGAGAACAGCTCAGAAGTTAGAGTAATGAATGAAGGGAAAGACATAGGAAGGGGCAGCACATGATATTGTGTAATAGCATGAACCACAAATGAAGTCTGGATTCTGAAGGAGAAAGGAGCAGAAACAGTTTGGAAGCAACAATAAGGAGCAAACTGGCCCCGTCCTCTGCCTCGACTCCCTGGGGTATCTGAGGAAAACTAATGTTCACTTAAGATGACTGCAGGAGAAGCGATTTTCTCAAGGCATAGCCATATTCCATTTATGAAACAGAAATGAAAGAAATATTGAGAGAAGAATTGGAAGCTACTGGAAAGTTTGCTCATGATAGACTATGAGATACGGAGGGCAGAAAAGAGGGGCTTATGAAGATGGGGATGTTACAGAGCAAGGGCCGGAGACACCCAACAATACCCCAACCCCGCACCAGGTTCATTATGCCCCCTACCAATGGAAAGACGTCTCTCAGTGCCAGAGACTGGTGAAAAGGAAAGGAATTATTTATTTACAAGTTATACAGGCTTGGAGTAATGACTTAAGGTCTCTTTTAAGATACTAGAGTTCTTTGGAATACCCGTTTTCCAGAATACCCACAAACGCACACAGTCCTTCCTTCTCCCCTCTGCCCAGTCCAGGGTACCGCATCTCAGGAAAAGAAGTAGAAGTCTGTGACTCAGGCAGCCCCTCGGTTCCGGCACCATCTGCTGTGTCACCATCACGATCTCCAGTTAATCCAAAACCATGTGGCACCTCCTCACGGCCCATCAACAAGAGTCCTTTCCCCCCTTTTCTTCCAGGCAAAGTCTCTCCTGCTTCCTAGGCCATGTGGCCAAAGGAGCGACCCAAAGCCACGTGGTCCTCTCTCTGTCTCTCAGGCCGAGGGGTCCCCATTCCTCCAAAGCCTCGAGGTCCAGAGAGCCCATTTCTCAGGCTGAGGGGTCCCCACTCCTCCAAAGCCTTGTGGTCCAGAGAGAGCTATGGCTGCCGTGCCTGTGTTTAAATCCCCGCGTCAATCTTCCTCTGCAGCCCCATTTCCAACTCCTCCTTCAATCAACTACACCTGCCAGCACTTCCTATTCTTCCAGCTTTTCTGGGCTTCCAAGGTAACTGTGGGCAGGTGTGGCCCCATGGCAAGGAGCCAAGCATCTCCCAAGTTCTCAGGCAGGCGCTGTGTCCAGGGGCATTTGCCTCCCAGTTACATCTTGGGTGGCAGTCACTTCCATCCCCCTGGCTCAAAGCATGGCCGCAGCTATTTAGCATATCTATGAAACCAGTTAAAGGTTACAGATATGTTAAATGACAATGCCAAAGGTTAGCAGCAAAGCTGCTGCTATGCAAAACAGCTCTGCATGGCCCTGTTCCAGGAGTCACATTCTCCCTAGTTCAGACTTGTGGGGGTGAGGACATCCTATATATATTTTTCTAATATTTCCTGGACACCTTGAGTTCTGGACCCCATTACAAATCCCTATTTGGGCCCATTTCTTGGCTGCACCCTGTTACAGGGAGAGTTGGGTCTAATTTTGTTGTGCGTAGGACAGTATGTGGACAGGGGCCTAGGTAATAATGAGTAATCTGCAGGGTAGTGACTGAAGTCACAGTGACGAGACAAGATGAACTTTGTGATTGTACAGCAGTCTGGGAGGTGAGTAAAGCCCTCCTGACTGGTGATTGCTTAATTAAGATTGACCGTGAGCCCAGAAGAATCCAGAAACCCCAGTAGAAACCCACTTCCTCTAAATAGCGTGTAGCCTGCATGACGATCTAGTCTTCTAAAAATAGACTAATAAGGACATCTAAGAGTAAATTTGAAAGGAGAGGAGCGTGTGTGCCCTGAAGCGTGGGTATGTATGAAAAATATCAGTACCATATTCTAATGCCGGCAGGTTGCTGTTATAGACACATGGAGCTGTGCACTATTTTTGGACCACTCAAGATGTCTGAACACGCGTGGCCCGCATGCAGGTACCAACACTTACTGAGCACCTGCAAACCCAAAGCTAGGAGAGCAGAGAGGCTAAGGAAAGTGGTACTGTTGTCCCAGTACAGGAATGCATGTACTTAGGCCTCCTAAATGGCAGCTGGAAAATAAACGGAAAAAAGGAAAGTGAGTTTGTTTTCTTTTCCCTAAAACTCATAGACACAGACGCCAGTAGGGAAGAGGCATGGGGGAGTTGTAAAGGGTAAGGAGGGCCAAACCTATGGTGACGGAAGATGATTTGACTTTGGGTGGTGGGTGCAGATAAATGATCTGATAAATACAGATCACTTATCATGGAAATGTACACTTTAAACCTGTATGACCTTATTAGCCAATATCACCCCAATACATTTAATTAAAATAAAGTGTTGGTGTCAGGTTGGTGAGTACTTCTTGGGAGGAAACGCAGATTGTGAAAGGAGGAAAGCGACTTCTGGATCTCGCATCCAAATACGGGTACTAGATTCTGTTTCATGTCTTGTAGGCTCTGCCTTTTTCTTCTTTTCTTCTTCTCCATCTCTTTCTTATTCCTGAAGAAAGTACTTGACTACCACCGGCACCTTCTGAGTATGGTGACCTTCAAACCCTGGCCCTGGAAGAGAATGAAAATTTACCTTCTCAAGGGTTGAAAGAAAAATATAATGGCTTGGGATTTGGTTAAGGGGCACTTTTGTTTTAAAAACAGACATCTTTGGAACTCAATGAAAAACATGTAAAAGATGGAGTCTCTTGACGTGGTACCTGGTGCCCGGATTGAGGGAATTCTGTGGTGGAGTGGACAGCTGTGTAAGGGCCACCGGGACACCTGAGTTCTCGCTCTCATTCTGCCGTTTGCTCTCTCTGAGGCAGGCGCTGTGTTGCTGTTACTTTGCTGGGACTCAGTGACCTTGTCTGTAAAGTGAAGGGCTAGACTGTGTCATCTGTGAGTCTCTGTGTATTTTGCATATTCGGTGTTACCTGATTGTTTTATCACTAGTTATAAAATGCAGGCTTTTCATTCCATGGGATTTGGTGGGAGACTTTCTATTTCTCATACATTTTGGAATGCCTGTAGGATATCTTGGCTTTCTTATACTGGGTTGACATTTTTTTACTCTATAGCCCTAAAACCATTTATTTAATTGACTTTGCTACATGGGGCTTTAGTTCATGTTACAGAGGGAAAGAAACTCCCCCCCCCCCTTTTTTGGCTTGTCATAATTTAACAGTATTGCACTACCTATGTCCTTTCCCAATTTTTGAACATGAATGGAAAGAGAGGGCACAAATTTCAAAGGATATCATTACCATGTTTAAGGAGCCCAGGATTGAATTTCTGAGAATAGATTTCTGTGTGAGTTATAAGCTTTTCTCTGACACCATCTCCAGCTTTTTCCGCTTGTTCAGACTGAAGAGTACAGATGTTTGGAGCAGATCCTCAGAGCTTCAGACATTTGTTTTTGTTTTTAAAGATTTTATTTATTTTAGGACAGAAGGGAAGGGAGGGAGAAAGAGAGGGAGAGAAACATCAGTGTGTGGTTGCCTCTCACGTGGCCCCCACTGGGGACCTGGCCTGCAACTCAGGCATGTGCCCTGACTGGGAATCGAACTGGTGACCGTTTGATTTGCAGCCTGCACTCAATCCACTGGGCAACACCAGCCACGGCCTCAGAGCCTCAGACATTTGTCATTGTCCTCTTTTCCAGGCTTACTATGTTTTTAGTGGGTCTCTGTGTGCTGTGTCAATAGGGTTGAAGTTAAGAGAGTGTTCCTAAACTCTCCTAACTTAAGGCATCATTTAAAAACGATTTCACCCGAGAAACTTTTATTATTGCAATTATTGACTGTTTTTGACTGTTTGGAGTGATGAAAATGCCTTCTGGTGGTCTACAACATGTACTTCCTGCCAGCCCACCCTGCAAACCCCACTTGCCTACCACGCACGTGACAAAGCATGCCTGACCGCCATGGCCGGGACTTCCAGTACTGTGTTGTATGAGTTTCGTGAAGGTGGACAGCTTTGTCTTGTTCCTGATCGTAAGTGAAATGCTTTTAGTTTTTGTCCATTGAGTATGATGTTGGCTGTGGGTTTCTCATATATGTCCTTGATTCTGTTGAGGAATGCTCCCTCTATTCCCATTTTGCTGAGAGTTTATATCATACATGGGTGCTGGATTTTGCCAAATGATTTTTGTACATCTGTTGATATGATTGTATGATTTTCATCCTTTATTTTGTTTATGTGGAGTATCACATTAATTGATTGGTGGGTATTGTACCAATGTTGCATCCCAAGAATAATTATGTACAGTGCCAGGTGGCTACTGGAAATATCGGGGGGGGGGCGGGAATTTTGTAAAGCATGTAATTGTCTCATCTCTATGTTGAACACTTGAAACTAATACAAAATAATATAGAATGTAAATTGTAATTGAAAAAGATTTTAAATTAAAAGAAAAAACTGAAGTCAATAAACAAGACAAACGTGAGTACTATGAAACTGATTCGAAGAAAATAAAAACAGCAAATAAGGGTAGGGGACATTGCTAGGGTCTCGATTCTTTCCTTAGTGTTAGCATTTTATTTACTAACAAGAATGAATGTCATTCATTTACTATTACTGTGGTTTAGGTCCTATATCAAATACTGACTCGAGAAAGATGTAAGGATATAAATAGCCTCCAACCTGAAGGACGGCAGTCTGGTGGAGGAAGCGTGACTCGTTAACAGAATGTGGCAGAAGGAAATGAGCGCATTGCAGAGGAGCAAGCAGGCCCTACGCTACAGCCTATTGCTCCCAGGCTGCAAGCCTACACAGCGTGTTACTGTACAAGCCAACAGAGAATAATGCAAGCGCAACAGAAAATGATGCAATGAACAGACCCAGTCACTGAGAAATGCATGAGGCCGCTGTTGACGAAACACTGCATACTGTTTCACATTGAACTTCTTTTATAAGTAGAGAGTATACTCTAAATCATGATAAAATATACAGTATAGCAAGTACACAAACCAATCACATCGTTGTTTATCATCATTATCACGTACTATGCTGTACGTAATTGTATGTGCTCTATGGTTATACGATGGGCAGTGCAGTAGGTTTGGTTACAGAACGATCACCACAAACACATAAGTGAGTGACGTATTATTCTATGACCTTACCACGACTACAGTGTCAGTAGGTAATTGAGATTCAGCTCCATGATGATCTTACGGGAGCACTGTCTCATATGTAGTCCATTGTTGAGTAACACATGGGCACGTCGTGCATGACTGTATAGGAGAGAAGATCCACACGTTGAATGGGCAGGGGGTTGGACTTGATGTCCAGAATCACTTTCCTGTCAGGGAGTCCGTAATTCTGTAACGGTTAAAGCACTGCAAATGAGCTTCTCTTTTGTATTGGAGACATCTGTTCTGCCCCCGGCAAAGCTGCTCACATGATTAGATCATAACTTCCTCTGAAGAAATGTTTTGTTGGCCAAGATAAACCAATCAGATCTCTGTCTGAAGGATCACAAGTTTCAGATTGGTGTGGTAATAAGCAGGGAAGCCTGATCGTTGGGTTTGTCAGAGAGACCTTGGCCCCTCTGGGATGGCGTTAAGGCCTTGCAGCTGAACCTGGAAGAATCAAGCTTCTTTCTGCCTAAAAGTAGCTGAGACAGGTGAGCTAGACTCTTGAGCTCAGTTCTCGGTCTTGCTCTATAGCATATGATGACTCATGAAATTATATGTGCATCTGTTTTGTATTTCATATAGGAGATATTTTCTCTTTAGCTTGCCTACCGTTGGGTCCCTTGAATTTAGTCTGTATATGCATGCAAATGAGCACGGCCATTGTTGTTGGAGGCCAAAAATAAGGTACTAACCTATTTTTTAAGGAGTATAAGTTTCTACTTTATAGTATAAAAAAATTATAGTCCACAGCCTAGTTAGAGAGCCCATTTCTGCTTAGCTTCACATGTGCATCTAACTCTATCTTTACCCTCTCAAGGCTTCCAGGCTATTTCTATTCCTAATACCAGAGTAAATCAAATTTCATTAGCCCGGTGTCTAGGTCTGATGCCTGGGTTCTGGTCCTGGTTGCTCTTTCAGGTGACCTACAGGTCCCGTGCTTTTCAACTTCCCCAGGTTCCATTGTTGAACTTTCTTCTTAGGTTCCTTTCTTAGGTTGCCTTCGATAGCTCCTTAAAGCTGAATAACATTTTTCTGGAGTATTCCACTATACAGACCTTCACTTTCTTTCTCTCTCTCTCTGTTTTTTTTGCATTTTTTTATTGTTGTTCGAGTACAGTTGTCTCCTTTTCCCCTCACCACTTTCCCCTCTGCCCCAGCCATCCCCACCTCCCACCTTCAATCCTACGCCCCTTTGGCTTTGTCCATGGGTCCTTTATACAGGTTGCTCAATGACCCTTCCCCTTCTTTCCCCTGTTATTGCCCTCCCCCCTCCCCTCTGGGTACTGTCAGTTTGTTCTCTATTTCAGTACTATGCAGCAGAAAGAAAGAAGGTAGTAACCCTTCACAGAGCATGGATGGAACTGCAGATCTTCACTTTCTAATTCAACTAGTATTACCCATAAGAATTATAGGTCAGAGCGCGAAATTCCAACTGATCTTTAATATTTCTCTTCAGCAACAAAACGTGAACTAATTTGTAATATAAACTCTTTGCCTTATTCCTCTTTGCACCCTTTCTTCTTCTTCTTCCCCCCAAAAGATATATGATACTATTATTTCAGTGAGGGTCTTCTTCTAAACAGTCACCTATGAGTTACCAAAGTCACACTTTAAAGGCCCAGAAACTTCATTGGAAGTCTGTATCATAATCTAGTGTTTTTGAGAACTCCTCAAAGTTAAAAATAATTTAATAAAATATATTAAATACCATTTGGGGTGTGTGTGTGTAATGGGGAAAAAGGAGTTAACAAGTAGCTGACCACAGAAAGACAGTGTTAAGGCTCAGAGAGGTTATAGGTACTTAGAGAAAGACCAGGAACGAGGAGAGTGAAGTGGGGCTGGGGGTAGGCGGGGCCTTCCCAGAGCACCGCTGTCGTCAGTCAGACCTGCTCTTGGGTCCCCTTGCTTGATTTCAGGGTCAGCCCTTGCAGGGACCCAGATGTTCTGAGGGCACTCTTTTGCTCTTCAGTTCACCTTACTATTGATTGTTCTTCTCTGTGACTCAGATTGTGGAACTCTTGACCTTGTGGCTGGCTCCTTTTCCTCAGTTGAATGTTAGGTCACTAAAGCAACATGGAGGAACTATCTGTGTGCCTCTCTTCATTACAGGCCGCATGTGGACAGACATATTGGACCACAGAAAAACAGATGTAGCTGAGAGCCCACAACACTTAGAAACCTTTCTTTTTACAGGGAAAAAAAAAAAAAACAAGACAAGACAAAAAATAAACTCAATAAACCACAGCTAGATATTTTATTATTCCTCTTTCAACTTGATGAGGAATAATGAAATTGTTTATTCTTTTCTGTGTTGTGTTTAGCTGTAAGCTCTGCTTTTTAAGACAATAGGCTTGTTCAAAAGTTTCTCTAAAAGATTTTTCTTGGATAATAAGCCTTCTAATAAAAAAAACAGGCAATATGCAAATAAAGTCATTTCTGTTTCTGAAAATCATGTTTATAAGCACCACAAACACATTTCAATTGATAAAGGAAGCAGTGGGTAAAAATGTGTAGTCAAATACTTCCTGTTCACTACTGACATATACATATTTTTCTAGTACATTGTTCAATTGTGAAATCAGGGGGAAAGCATGCAATAAACATTTTTTTGCAGCAAATTTTTAGTAAAATATCTGTAAAAAGAAGACCAAATATACCAATGTTGAATATTACAATGTATTTGATTAATTTTTTCTTCTTTTAATACAAAATTGTCAGATAATCTTGTCCTGCAAAAATACTACATTTTAAAATTCAGTGTGGTGCTATCAGGCACCCCCGGTCTCTTCGAGCTATAACTGGTACCGAGCTCGTGCTGCTTGTCAAAATTTAATGAGAGGGCCCGTTCTAAAATAATTGAATTTTCATATCAGAACGAACCAGGATTACTCAGACAATAAAATTGCTGAGTCCTGTACTGTTACCGGCAAATACCTTTTGCTTTGCTCATGAAATCACTATGTAAATGTTCAAGGTTTGTATTTAAGGCATCTTAGGCATTTGGAGTTGTAGTACTAGCAATAATTTCAAATGGTGCCGGTGATAAGTAGCTGGTTTTTTATAATGTTCAAAGTGTAATTTGTTGGGTGAATCAGGATAAGCATTTGGTTTATATTTTATATAAATGTTAATGCATTTGCCGTTTAATTATGTTTCTTAACTTTTAACATTTCAGGAGTCAAATTTGAAGACTAGTCCATCAGATTGTCTTGCTTTCATAACATTCTGAAAAATGGGAGCACCCCCGCGCAGTGAGTTGAAAAGTAAGAGGTGCCCGTAAAGTTCGTGGTGGTATGTTTTGGGGGCTGGGAGCACTGATAATGAAGTGGGAGAAACGCCATGCCTTAGGGGTGCCCTCCCCCATAACACTGAGCTCCTGAGACACAGCTTCAGACCTAAGAGCCCTCTATCAACGGCAAGGAAGACACCTCCAAGGAGTAGCTAATTTCTTTCTTTTATGAGAGTCGAGTTGGAGATGAACCGTGAATGAAGTAGTCTGATTTTTAAACATGAACAAGGGCTTCCATAACAGTGCAGTGATTGAAGGCATCAGGAGGGAACAGAACTCTTTCTAGTTTGGTGGAAGAAAGTTGGTTTAAGAAATATTATCTTCCATATTCTTATTTTAAAAACAATCAGTAGGTTTTTAGCCTTTAAGTTAGCTCTGTAATTTGCAAACGAGGGACATTTGTCAAAACCACGACCTTTTCTTTCCGTTACATCTCCGTCATGACACGTCCTGGTTCGGTTGAAAGAGGATTGGCTAATGCACTCTTAGATGCAGGAAGAGCTAGCTTCTGCTTTCTTTCAATCACAGACTGCAGGGCTCATCCAGCCACAGCTCCCTGGCCATACCTGGCCGTTGCCTGATTTTGTAAATAAAACTTTATTGGAGCACAGCCGTACTCATGTATTCATCTATTCCCTGTGGCTTCTTTCGTGCTACAAGGGCAGAGTTGAGTACTTGGCAAAGAGACCCTATGGCCTGCAAAATCTAAAGCATTTACTCTCTGGCCCTTTATAGAAAAATTTTCAGACTCCTGATTTAGTAGAGAGCCTTGGGCAGGTATCTTCTCAGTTTTCACTGGTGGTGGCGGTGGTGATGATCGTGATGATAGTTAACACGTACTGAGCACTTACTGTGTGCCCGACCTTGTTCCAAACATTTTGCTTTCACACATTAATTTAACCCTCATAGAAACTCTATATTATAGCACAGTTACCTTCATTTTGCGTATAAGGAAAAGGAGATACAAAAAGCTTGTGAGAAGTCCACTTGTTTAGTGAACTGGCAGAGAGGCACACACTTTCAAGAACTTATGCTCTTCTTGTGTTTACTTTTTGACTTTATTATGGAAATGTTCAAGCATACATAAAAGTAAAGAGTATAATGAATCACTAAGTACTCATCACTCAGCTTCAATAATTAATAGCATGTTGCCATTTTAATTTTATCTGCTGTCCCTCTCACCATACCTGTCAAGTATTTGTATGTGTGTAGAGCAAATTGGAAACATGTCATTGCATGTGCAAATACTCCAATATGTATATCTCTACCAGATACACTTTAAAAGTATAACCGAATGCCATTATGATATCTAATAAAATTCACAATAATTCCATAACATCATCTAATATACACTCAATTTTGAAATGTTCTGATTGTCTTACATTTTTCTTTTGATATTAAGTTGGTTTATTTTAGTATATTGTATTGATTATGCTATTACAGTTGTCCCACTTGCCCCCCTTTTGCCCCCTCCACCCTGCACCCCCCCTTCCACCAGCATTCCCCCCCTTTAGTTCATGTCCATGGGTCGTACATATAAGTTCTTTGGCTTCTCCACTTCCTATACTATTCTTAACCTCCCCCTGTCTGTTTTGTGTCTACCATTTATGCTACTTATTCCCTGTACCTTTTCCCCCATTCTCCTCCTTCCTCTTCCCAGCTGATAACCCTCCAAATGGTCTCCATACCTGTGATTCTGTTCCTGTTCTAGTTGTTTGCTTATCTTGTTTTTTGGTTTTATTTTTAGATTCAGTCATTAATAGTTGTAAATCTGTTGTCTTTTTAATGTTCATAGCTTTGATCATCTTCTTTTTCTTAGGTAAGTCATTTAACAGTTCATATAATAAGGGCTTGGTGATGATGAACTCCTTTAACTTGACCTTATCTGGGAAGCACTTTATCTGCCCTTCCATTCTAAACGAGAGCTTTGCTGGATAGTCATCTTGGATGTAGGTCCTTGCCTTTCATGACTTGGAATACTTCTTTCCAGCCCCTTCTTGCCTGCAGGGTTTCATCTGACAGTCTTATGGGCACTCCTTTTTTAGGTAACTATCTCCTTTTCTCTTGCTGCTTTGAAGATTCTCTCTTTATCTTTTGCCTTTGGCATTTTAAGTATGATGTGTCTTGGTGTGGTCCTCTTTGGGTCCAACTTGTTTGGGACTCCCTGTGCTTCCTGGGCTTGTATGTCTATTTTCTTCACTAAATTAGGGAAGTTTTCCTTCTTTATTTTTTCAAATAAGTTTTCAATTTCTTGCTCTTCTTCTTCTCCTTCTGGCATCCCTATGATTCACATGGTGGCATTTTTTAAGATGTCCCAGAGTCTTCTTATACTATCCTCATTTTTTTTTTAAATTTTTGTTTCTTATTTGTGTTCTGGCTGAATGTTTATTTCTTCTTTATGTTCCAAATCACTGATTTCAATCCCAGCTTCCTCCCCCTCACTGTTGGTTCCCTGTAGATTTTTCTTTATTTCACTTAGTGTAACCTTCCGTTCTTCCTTTATGTTGTTGCCATACTCAGTGAGTTCTTTAAGCAGCCTGATAGCCAGTGTTTCGAGCTCTGTAACTGATAGCCTGGCTATCTCCGTTTTGTTTCAATTTTTTGGAGGGGCAGGGTGTTGTTCTGTTTTTCCTTTGGGTCATATTGCTTTGTCTCCTCAGTTGGCAGCCTCCTTGTGTTTGTTTCTGTGTATTAGGCAGAGCTGCTTTGACTCCCTGTAAAAGGCACCTGTTAATTGCGTGGGGCAGAGCCTTAGGTAGTCGCCAGGGTGGGGCAGCCTGCTTCACTGCTTTGTGGCTCTGTGTCGGGGGGTGGACTCAGTGAGGGGATTGTGCAACTGCGTGGCTTCTGAGGGTTTGCCCAGCATCCACCCCATTACCAGTCACTTTACCCAGTTTCCATATATAACTGGCACCCTTCCAGCTGTTGCCCTTGTGTTGAATCCCAGAGTGGGTGGGTTTTCATATGTTTTAAGACCATGTGGGCCCTTGAAGCGAAGTCTCCTGAAAATCCAGCAGTTTTTTTTTGTTTTTTGTTTTTTTGCTGCCCCAATCCTCACTGGTTTTTACAGCCAGAAGTTATAGGGATTTATCTTCTCAGCACTGAAACCCTGGGCTCTGTGGTCTGGCCTGGGGCTGGGATCTCTCTCCCGAGGTATCTCTCCTGATTTTTATCCACCACACATGGATGTGGGACCACCTTTGCCCATCCCACCACCCCGCCGCCCCTTTGCACCACACTGTGTCTCCTCGCCTTTCCACCCTGTCTCCGCATCTCTGCCCCTCACCCATCGGGATGAATGTGGCTTCTTTAAATCCTTGGTTATCAGAGTTCCATGCAGTTTGATTTTCTGACAGTTGTGGGAAGTGTTATTTGTTATGAGATTTAATCTTAATTCCTTTTTGTGGTTGTGCAAGGAGGCAAAGCATGTCTACCTGCACCTCCACCTTGACCAGAAGTCCTGGTAGTACATTTGTTCAAATTAGAATCCAAATAAGACCTACTTATGCATTTAGAAATTATGTCACTACATTTCTTTTAATATAAAATAGCTTCTACCTCTTTCTCCCCTTAGGTCAGGGGTGTCAAACTCATTTTCACCGGGGACCACATCAGCCTCATGGTTGCCTTCCGAGGGCCGAATGTAATTTCAACTCCTTAATAGTTAAGGAGTAGTTACATTTATACAGTCCTAAAATTATTTTAGCCCTTTGAAGGCAACTGCAAGGGTGATGTGGTCCCTGGTGAAAATGAGTTTGACACCCTAGGTCTTCCATTTATTATTTTTTTACAAATGGGTTCTTGTTCCACATTCTGAATTTGACCAATTGCTTCTTTTTGGTTCAGTTAAACTTGTTCCTCTTTTCCAGGTATTTTTTTGTACTCACAGGTAGATATAGATGGCTGATTAAATTATGGTGTGTGTGTGCATGTGCGCATGCTAGCCCATTTTTTGAGACTTCATAACTGGGATGTGCACTTCCTGTGGTATTATATCAGGAGGCACACATCTGGTTCTCATTCCTAAAACAGTGATGCAAGCTCGCCTCAGTGGGTTCAGGTGATGTCAGTATGACCCTGCCATTATGAAGTTTTCCTCATCACCTTTTTCCCCCTCCTAATGGTTTGTTTTATTATCAATTATTAATTGTTTCCTAGATTCACTGTTTCATTGAGTGTTGCAACATGGTAATTTGGGGATTTTTTTTTGTCCATAAAGAAACTTCCCTCACCAACTGTTTGCTACCTTGATATACGGTGTATACAGGAGAAGCAGAATGAATGCTTACTTTTTATCCTTTATTTGTGAATTTTTATTGTGATGAGTCAGTGTCTTAGCAACTTCCAATAGTAAACAAGGATAATTTATTTTATCTCCAAAATACTGTATTTTGCTGTGTATAATATGCACCCACATTTTTGGCTCAAAGTTTAGGAAAAAATCTTTTAATTTTTAAATTAAATTTATATTTATTTGTATTTAGATACTTGTTTTTGTATTATAGAGGAATTTTAGCATTTATTTTTGAACATATGGTACAAGAAATTTTATGTACCAGGAACAAGTCAGTACTGCCCATTTATAATGTGCATCCTTATTTTTCCCTCAAAAATTTGGGCGAAAATGTGCACATTATATGTGGCAAAATACAGTATATAAAGAACCGATATGACTCAACACCAGGAAGACAAACAATCCGATAAAAAAATAGGCAAAGGACCTGAACAGACACTTCTCCATGGAGGACATGCAGAGGGCCCAGAGACATAGGAAAGGATGCTCAGCATCACTAGCTGTCAGAGAGATGCAAATTAAAACCACAATGAGATACCACCTCACACCTGTGAGAATGGCCATCATAAACAAAGCAACAGATAAGCGTTGGAGAGGATGCAGAGAAAAGGGAACTGTAGTGCACCATTGGTGGGAATGCAGACTGGTGAAGCCACTGTGGAAAACAGTATGGAATTTCCTCAAAAAACTAAAAATTGAACTGCCTTTTGACCCAGCGATTCCATTGCTGGGAATATGCCTGAAGAATTCTGAATCACCAATTCAAAAGAACCTGTGCACCCCTATGTTCATAGCAGTGCTATTTATAATTGCCAAGTGCTAGAAACAGCCTAAGTGCCCATCAGCAAATAAGTGGAACAAAAAACTGTGGTACATTTACACAATGGAATTCTACGCAGCAGAAAGAAAGAAGGAACTCCTACCCTTCGTGACTGTATGGAAGGAACTAGAGAGCATTATTGTAAGTGAAATAAGCCAGGCAGTGAGAGACAAATACCATATGATCTCATCTATAACAGGGAGCTAATGAACAAAACAAACCGATGAGCAAAATATAACCAGAGGCGTGGAAATAAGGAACAGACTGACAGTGAACAGATGGGATGGGGGGACAGGGTAGGGGTGGAAAGAAGGGGAAGGGACTATTCAAGGAACATGTGTGAATGACCCATGGACATGGACAACAGGGTGGGGACTGACTGTGGGGGTGGGCGGGCAGGGCAGTGGAGAGCAACGGGGGGAAAATTGGGACAACTGTAACAGAACAAGAAAATATTCAATAAAAAAGTGTGGACTTGCCCTGGCTGGTGTAGCTCAGTGGATTGAGCGCCGGCCTGCGAATTAAAGCATCTCCGGTTTGATTCCCAGTCAGGGTACATGCCTGGGTTGCAGGCCGTATCTCCAGTATGGGGTGTGCTAGAGGCAACCATACATTGATGTTTCACTCCCTCTCTTTCTCTGTCCCTTCCCCATCTCTCTAAAAATAATAAATAAAAAATCTTAAAAAAAAAACAAAGTATGGACTTTTTTTAAAAAAGATATTTTTTGCTTCAGTAGCTTATAGTAAATATTTTCGATGCTTTGATTGGTCCATTTGTGGCCTGTGGGGTGGCAGTTGGCTCTTGGATCTTTTAAAAAATTTTTCATTAAATTTATTGGGGTGACATTGGTTAATAAAACTGTAGGTTTCAGGTGTACAACTCAATAATAGATTATCTGTACATTGCATTGTGTGTTCACCATCCCAGGTCAAGTCTCCTCCCATCACCATTTACCCTCCCATTTACCTTCTTCTACCTCCCCTACCCTGTCCCTGTGGTAATCACTACACTGTTGTCTGTGTCTATAAGGATTTTTTTTTTGCTTAATCCACTCATGATTTTCACCCAGGCCCCCAATTTAGAAATCACCGTCTTGGTGCTACTCGTTGCTATTGGGTAATCACTGCTTCTAGACTTTTTAGTGGATAAAGCTATGAAATAGGAACTTTGCAGAAAGAGAATAATAAGTCATAAGTTCATTTTGGTATTTCCAATTTGTAGTTCCAGGATTTTTACCTAAGTTCTTTGATTCATATTTGTGTCTCTTTCATTATGCTGAGACTCTTGGTTCCTAGTGATAGAATACTTATTTGCTTTATCCCACAATTTACATAAGGTAATTTAAAAGTAACACTACCAACATTACTATTACTGGTAAGACAGTTTAACTTTTCTACCCTCTTAACCCCTATGCTGAACGGCCTCTCAGTAAAATGGGAATTTTAATCCTGGATCTGCCTGAAGGTTCCGTGTGGAAGCAGGTGATCTGTTGAGGTCCCTGTGAGATTTCGTATAAGTTAGTATAGCTTTGTACAGTTTAAAAAGTCCATGAGGGGGAAGGGGGAGGCTGGGGGGGGGAGGAGGGGAGGGGGGAGGGGAGGGGAGAGGATGCAAATAACTGTAATTGAACAACAATAAAGTAATAAAAAAATAAAAATAAAAAACCCCATCTAAATAAAAAAAAAATAAAAAATAAAAAGTCCGTGAGATGACAGAGTGCTTGTGTTTGAACCAGAAGGTTCCGAGTTCTAAGTTCCTCACTAGACTTTGACTCAGAAGTTATGATGATCTTTTGGTATAAGAGTACATGCCCCTGCAGATATGATACAGCAAGCAACTATCATACAAACAGCCAATTTTAGGGATGATATAGGTCCATTTACATACTGTGTGTTTTATGTTGTCTCATTTGATCCTCATATCTCCCTTAGGTGGTAGGTACCATTATTCTCTCTCTTTTCCGAATGAGGAGCAGAGAGGTTAAGTTCTTTCCAAAGTCACAGAGATAGGAAGTGGCAGTGCAGGAATTCTCTGCCACTAAGAGTCTGAGGTCTTCAGACCCATAGCCTAGCATTTATTTGAGCACAGCCAGGTAGTCAGTGTCTCCTAGGATGATGCCTGCAGCCCAGCAGTGGCAGTCTTTTTAACTTCTCTGGGAGGATGGGGAGAGACAATGCTTTGAGATAGTCTCCTGAGAAGGGCTAATGGTTCATTTTTTAAAAAGATTTTATTTACTTATTTTTAGACAGGGGAAGGGAGAAAGAAAGAGGGAGAGAAACATCAGTATGTGGTTGCCTCTTGTGCACCCCCTACTGGGGACCTAGCCCGCAACCCAGGCATGTGGCCTAGACTGGGAATCGAACCGGCGATGTTTTAGTTTGCAGGCTGGCACTCAATTCACTGAGCCACACCAGCCAGGGCTAATGGTTCTTTTTTGGTAGCTCTTACGTGGTCAGGCACAGAGCCCAGGGCATGAACCTGAGTGCCCCATTTTTAATGTTTCTATTGCTCTCCCTTTCCCACTCCAGCTTAGCTGTTTGAGTTGTTTGAGGGGGAGGAGATCTGGCGAAATTCCTTCCTTCAACTCAGAACATAACTCTGCAATACTGAAGTCTGACCTAGTATCTACTCAACCGGCCACGGCCAGGGTCACCTTCCATTCCTGCTCTATGTGTCAATGCCAGCATTAGTCATGAAGGAACACCCTGCTCTTTTTTCTCAGTTATATTAGATGGAGATTTCAACTCATTTCCTATTGAGCCACAAAACAACACTAGTTTTTCCCACTGTTATCCAGTTCTACTGCAAGACTAACTTATTTCTCCTCACAAACTTCTTGTGCATTGATTTCAACTGCAGCTTCTCTGAAATTGATGAAACCTCAGAGAAATATGGGGATTAATCACAAAATATAGGCAAGCACGTGTAGAGTGTCTGCATTGTACTAACTTCTTCCGAAGAGGTAGAGAATGTCTGAATTGGTCCCAAAAGGAGGAACACTGGAATATTTGAGTGTCTGCGGCCTGAACTCGTCAGTGGCCCATACTGTCTGTAATTTAATTCTGATCCCCAGTGACCAGGGAAGCATCTTGCAACAATTGTGGGCTCATTAAGTACTGCAGGGACCACAGACTACTCTCAGGCTGCGTTTCCTACTGCCACTTTTCCTCAGCAGTCCCATCTCAGTGTCGTGTGCCTTCCGGTTCTCTGCTGAGATTTCCTCCATAGATCTCCCTTATGTTGCCTGCAGCCAGGCTTTCCCTGTAACTATTTGGATGACTCCCGCTGGGCGGTGTAGACTAGCTAAGTCAGAGCACAGCAGGTCTGGTGGCAGCTCTGGCATGCAGCCTGAGTGGTGGGTGTCACCGGGGGATGGGTGAGCTCCCTTGAGGGACAGCTGGCTGTATGAGCAGTGTGTAAGGAGTAGCAATAGGTTTGCCTCCTGCTTTGATTGCAGGGGATTGGCCCGATCTGCTTTGCGGTGGGCATCTTTCCAACTTTGTGGGTGATATTGCCGTCTTATTTCTGGGGAGAGAATGATAGATGTACAGAAAGCAGACTAGGTAGAACCTTGGCAGATGTGTGTCTCCTAGCAACATTATTAACTAAGCAGGACCACCATTCAGTCAGCTTTGCCTCCTGTGGCCTGATACCATGGTGACACCACACTCTGGCCACTCTGCAAACCTCACACTGTCGGTTCTCTGTCTTTAGAAGGGCTGAGGAGAAAGATCACTGAGCAGTGTGTTGCTAAGAAGCTAGAATAGATGGCGCCTTCCTGCTTTCTTCCTCCCCACACCCCCCCCACGCCCCGAGGTCTTTGACTGTGTGCTTTATATGATTTGCTTCCTGAGGATGGACAGCTTTGTCATCTTTTTGTCTCAGAAATACAGTTTTTGCTGAAGCATCTCATGTCTCTCTGATCATAGTCACTAAGATTAACATTTGGTTTACAATGACAAAAGTCTCTCTCTCTCTCTCTCCCCCGCTTCCTCTCTCTGCTTCCTCTATCTTCTCCTCCTCTTTATCCTCCTCCTTATTTCCCTCCTCCTATTGTGGTTGTCTTGTCACTCCAGGGCTCTGGTTTTCAAGGGCTAAGCCTAGGGACAATCTGAGTAACAGGCACAGTGATATTTTTAAAATAATGCCCTCCTCTCCTTTTCCAAACGTACCTACTAAACTTGAATCAAATTTAAGCACCCCTGTTATTTTTTTTTAAAGATTTTATTTACTTATTTTTAGAGAGAGGGAAGGGAGGGAGAAAGAGGGAGAGAAACATCAATCAGTTGCTTCTCACACGTTGCCATCTGGGGACCTGGCCTGCAATCCAGGCATGTGCCCTGACTGGGAATTGAACCGCTGACCATTCAGTTCACAGGCAAGCACTCAATCCACTGAGCCACACCAGCCAGGGCACCCCTGTTCTTAAAGAGTTTTTCTCTAAGAGCCTACTTATTCCATCAAGTAAATAGGGCCTTGGTGGCCCTGGCCCTATTGGTTCTCTAGACAGGCTAAAGCTGCGAAGCTCAGACCCTGTACCACTGCTGTGGAGGAAAACCCATGAAACTTTTTTTTTTTTAAACAAAGTATTTATTTATTTTTTTAAATTTTTTTTTGGAGAGAAGGGTAGGGAAACATCAATGTGTGGTTGCCTCTCATTTGGCCCCCACTGGGGACCTGGCCTGCAACCCAGGCATGTGCCCTGACTGGGAATCAAACCGGCAACCCTTTGGTTCGCAGCCCGCGCTCAATCCACTGAGCTGCACCAGCCAGGGCGAAAATATTATAGAACTTTACTGAAGTACATTGAAGAATAAAGAAGAATAAAATGTATATACTATGGTCATGGGTTGGAAAACAAAATATTTACATATAATAGTTCTTTTATAATTGATATATAGACTCAGCACAGTTCAAAAACAACAGGTATTTCTTTTGAGTTTTCCCCAGTTTTACTGAGATGTAACTGACATATAACATGATATAAGTTTAAGGTATATACGGATGATGGGATACACATATATTTTGTGAAATGATTACCACGGTAAGGTTAATTAAAACATCCTTTCTCTCATAGAATTATCATTTTATTGTTGTTATGGTGACAAGACTTAAGTTCTGTTCTCATAGCAACTTTAAAGTCTACAATACAATATTGTTAACTGTAGTTACTGCGCCATCTGTCACATTCCTGGGAACATATTCATCTCACGACTGGAGGTCTATGCCCTTTGACTAACTTCTCCCCGTTCTCCATCTCCGGCAACCACCGCTCTATTCTCTGTCTCTCTCAGTTCAGTGTTTTTATTTTATTTTTTTAAATATATTTTGCCCGGCTGGTGTGGCTCAGTGGACTGAGCGCGGGCTGGGAACCAGAGGGTCCCGGTTCGATTCCCAGTCGGGGCACATGCCTGGGTTGCGGGCCAGGTCCCCAGTGAGGGCCATGTGAGAGGCAACCATACATTGCTCTTTCTCCCCTCCCTTCTCCTCTCTCTGAAAATAAATAAATAAAATCTTTAAAAAAAATATATATATATTTTATTGATTAGGCTATTACAGTTGTCCCATTTTCCCCCATTTATTCCCCTCCACCCCACATCCCCCCCATTCCCCGCCCTTTAGTTTTTGTCCATGGGTCATACACATAAGTTCTTTGACTTCTACATTTCCTATACTATTCTTAACCTCCCCCTGTCTGTTTTCTATCTACCGTTTATGCTACTTTTTCTCTGTACTTTTTCCTCCTCTCTCCCC
>PVJI01024051.1:0-22547 GCA_004026765.1 Micronycteris hirsuta
TCCTTTGTAGTAATCTGATAAAAGATGCATCCACCTAATATCTATGCTTCTCCTTTAGAAGTAGTAAACTTCCGGAATGAGACCTCTCAAGGAGATTGCCTGAATTAGTGACCCATCTCCTTTCAGACTCACATCCGGTAGCAGACAGCTTCACACACTCCTGTCTCCAAATTGCCTCCAATAAATATACATTTAATATCCTGAGTAATGGCATTATGTTAATGAAGTCTGGGGCACCTGTTTAAATCCTAAAAAAATGAGTTAACACAGGCAAAGACTAGCACAGAACCAGAAATTGTTGGTCCTCTTCCTTTTCTCTTAGCAAGCACACAGAGAAAATGTAAGCATTGCTATCAGAATGAGATAGTGCACATAAAAGCATGTCATTGAATATAACAGAAAAGAATTTAAAGACACTATTATTCTGCTGTTTTTTGTTCCACTATGCTAAAAGAATAGAAACAGTTGCTCAGCCGATTTTACTTGGGCTTTTTTATGTAATTACTCATCAATTACATCAATATTATTCAGGCAAAAATTCATTCAGGTTGAAATCTATAATAATAATCTGATGTATGTACAAAATTTATATACATTAAAAAAAAAAAGTCCTGGCTGGTGTAGCTCAGTGAATTGAGTGTGGGCTGGGAACCAGAGGGTTCCGGTTCGATTCCCAGTCAGGGCACACATGCCTGGGGTGCAGGCCGAGTCCCCAGTGAGGGCCATGTGAGAGGCAACCACACATTTCTGTTTCTCTCCTTCTCTGTCTCCCTCCCTTCCCCTCTCTCTAAAAATAAGTAAATAAAATCTTAAAAAAAAATTTATATACATAGTTGTTTATCAGTATTTTATGTACATTGGAACCTCAGTTCTCAAACTTAATTCATTCCAGAAAGCTGTTTGAGAAGCAATTTGATCGAAAACCGAATCTCCTTTGTTGCCTCAGAGACGCATGACTGATCGTACAGGTATCGGCACGAAATGGTTGTCGGGAAGAGAAGGAGACCCAAAGTTTCATTAGACAACCAAAACATTTTTCCCATGAACGATTTGGTCAAGAACTGCATTGTTCGAGAACCAAGACATTCGAGAACTAAGGTTTGACTGTATTTATACCTTTAAAAATTAGAAACACTTTAGTTGTCCAACAACAGGCTCTGGCTAAGGAAAATTATAGTGTTCCTCAATAATTTGAAACCATGCTAAAAATAATAATTAACAACCTAGGAAGGTAATCACAATTTATTTTTATGTAAGAGAAACAAATTACAAAATAGTAGGTGGACTATATGCATAAAAATAAATACACAAAGCACATATGCACATATTTGGACTTTTAGAAAGTCCAAAAAAAGATGTAATAGCAATAGCAGAGGTTGTTGATTTTTACGTTAAAGTGACCATCCGATGCCCTTGACTCCTGACTCTCCAGCTCAGGATGAGTTCCTAGCTCCGGGTATCAGCTTACTCTGAGCAGAGCCACATGAGTGTTTGTGCTGGAGGTGGCCTGGTGGTCTTATGAGTGGTGAGTGGTCTCAGGCGGATATCCAAGAAATCCAGATGTTAAGGAAGATCACAGATTGTAAAGATACAGGGGTATTTCACATCCTTCTAACAAAGAGACACAGCAAAGCAACAGTCAAAAGTAAATGGCTACAGGAAAACAGTCATCTGAAGTGCATGCTTAAATCATTTTTGGATGTCACTAAAGATCCAGACTCTGAGCCATACACCAGGCATATTATGAATTCCCCCTTTCTTAAACTAAAAATTAAAATAATCTGAGATGTTAACTTGAATCTGAAAATAAATAGTCCTTGGACTTCTGCCACGTACTCACTTACCACTACTAAATCACTGCTAATTGCCTTGTCCCGGGCGGATTGTTTTTGTGCTTCACATCCTTTTGAGAAACAGTGAGCATTTTAGCAGGTATTTTAGCAGGTGCTGATCTCGCTTTTCTGTATTTGTTTTATCTATTTACTTATTTATTTTTAATTTCATTGCTGTATTTTAACTTGAAACAATCTGGAAAATACAAATTTTCTAGGGACTGTCACAACACTCTCTACCAAGGAATATTGTAGATGTTCAACTAAATGAGAAATCCTAGAGGCCCCTTTTGACATGCTGCCCCTTATAAAACATTGCCATATACTCTTTGGACATTATAGTTGCTTGGTATTTTGTTGTCTTAAAAAAACTTACGTATAGCACACAGCCATAGAGACTGAGCAGATAATCTCCAAGTATCAATGGAACATGGCAACCGCTTCTCCATTCATTGCTTGCTTCTCTGGCAGGCATGTGCTTGGGATGGAGTCATGATTTCAAAGGAAGGTATCACATGTGACTGAAGAATCGTTTTGATCGAAAAGATTCTTTTCCATTATCTAAGGAGACAGCAAGGTATAGACAAAAATAAAATTTTAAAGATTTTTTTTAAAAGCTCGGCCTCAGACCTATCTACTAGGTTATTGATTTTCAACATTTTTAATTTCACGGCACGTATGAACTAATTACTAAAATTCTGCAACACATACAAAAATATATATTTTGCCAATCTGCCAACAGTTGATGAGTGGATAAAACAACTATGGGACATTTGCACAATGGACTACTTCCTGGCTGTATAAAAGAAGAAAATTTTATCTTTTGCAACAGTATGGATGGACCTGGAGAACATTTTAAAGATAGGTATAATTTTGATTGATTTACAAAAATAATAATAGTAATTACCTACCCTTTTCTCCAAACTGACTTCTTTGAATTTTATTTTTATTGTATTTTTTTCTGTTACCACTTAGTTCCCTTATACACCCCCTCCCCACAATCACCACACTTGTCCATGTCCATGAGTCCATTTCCCTTTTTGCTCAATCCCTCCACCTCCTAACAGCCCTCCTTTGCTGTCATCCTGCTCTCTGTCTATGAGTTGGTCTTTATTTTTCTTGTTAGTTCAGTTTGTTCATTAGACTCCACATGAGAGTGAAATCACAATGTATTTTTCTTTCTCTGACTGGCTTATTTCACTTAGCATAATGTTCTCTAGGTCCATCCATACTGTTGCAAAAGATAAAATTTTCTTCTTTTATACAGCTAGGAAGTAGTCCATTGTGTAAATGTCCCATAGTTGTTCTATCCACTCACCAACTGTTGGACACTAGGCTGCTTCCATAACTTGGCAATTGCAAACAACACTGCAGTGAACATATGGGGTGTTTATGTTGTTTCAAATTAGTATTTTGAGTTCCTTTAAATATATTCCCAGAAGTGGGATTGCTGGGACAAAAGGCAGATCCATTTTTAATTTTTTTGAGGTATTTCCATACTGCTTTCCACAGTTGCTGCACCAGTCTGCATTCCCACCAACAGTGCAAAAGGGTTCCCCTTTCTCCACATCATAACCAGCACTTGTTGTTTGTTGATTTTTTGATGATAGCCATTCTGACAGGTGTGAGGTGATATCTCATTGTGGTTTTAATTTGCATGTCTCTGATGACTAATGACATTGAGCACCTTTCACGTGTCTATTGGTCATCTGTATGTCCTCTTAGGAGAATTGTCTATTCAGGTCCTTTCTCATTTTTTAATTGGATTGTTTGTTTTTCGGTGTTAAGTTTTGTAAGTACTTTTTAAGTTTTGGATATTAACCCCTTATCAGATGTATTGGCAAATATGTTCTCGCATTATGTGGATTGTTTTTTTATTTTATTGATGTTTTCCTTTGCTGTTCATAAACTTTTTAGTTCAATATAGCCCCATATGTTATTTTTTCTTTTGTTTCCCTTGCCTGGGGAGATATATCTGAAAAAAACATTGTTACAAGCTATGTCCGAGATTTTGCTGCCTATGTATTCTTCTAGGATTTTTATGGTTTGCGGTCTAACATTTAAGTCTTTGACACATTTTGAATTTATTCTTGTGTGTGGTGTAAGGAGATGGTCTAATTTCATTTTTCTTCACGTGTCTGTCCAATTTCTCCAACACCATTTATTGAATAAAGTATCTTTAGCCCATTGTTTGTGCTTGCTTCCTCTGTCAAATATTAATTGACTATAAAGGTGTGGGTTTATTTCTGGGCTATTTTGTTCCATTGATTTATGTGTCTGTTTTTATACCAGTACCATCCTGCTTTGATTACTATGGCCTTGAAGTATAGTTTCATGTTAGGCAGCATGATTCCTCCAACTTTGTTCTTTCTCAGGATTGCTGTTGTTATGTGGGGCATTTTGTGGTTCCACACGAATTTTTGAAATATTTGTTCTAATTCTGTCAGATACATTATTGGAATCTTGATAGGAATTGCCTTGAATCCATAGATTGCTTTAGATAGTATGGACATTTTAATGATGTTAATCTTTCTATCCGTGGACATAGTATGTGCTTCCACTTATATATATCTTCTTAAATTTCTTTCTTCAGTGTCCTATAGTTTTCTGAGTACAGGTCTTTTACAACCTTGGTTAGGTTTTTTACTAGGTATTTCATTCTTTTTGAAGCTATTGTGAATGGGATTGCTTTCTTAATTTCCCTTTCTGTTAGTTCTTTATTGGCATATAAAAATGAAGCTTATTTCTGGATATCATTTTGTATCCTTCTACTTTGCTGAATTTATTTATCAGTTCTAGTAGTTTTTGGTGGAATCTTTGGGATTCTCTATGTACAGTATCATGTCATCTGCAAATAAAGAGTTTACTTCTTCCTTTCCAAGTTAGATGCCTTTTTCTTCTTCTTGTCTGATTGTTGTGGCTAGGATGTCCAGGACTATGCTGAATGAGTAACTTTTTAAAAAATCTGTTGCCTATACTTATACATAAGGTTTTCTGGTACCAACAATTAACCAATCAGACGCAACCTTGTTATGTGACATGACCAATAAGATACAACTCTATTATATGACCTAAATATTTATGGTACAATACAGGGTATTCACACCAGACAGCTAGTTTTGTGTTGGTTGTTGTCATTTTTTTATGTGACAATCTAAGCAGGGGTGTCCAACCTTCTGGTGTCTCTGTTCCACACTGTAAGAAGAAGGGTTGACTTGGGCTACACATTAAATACATTGCAACACATAATCACCAAAAAATCACATAATGTTTTAAATAAGTTTAGGATTTTGTGTTGGACCACATTCATAGCCATCCTGAGCTGTGTGTGGCCCGCAGGCTGCAGGTTGGACACCCCGGATCTAAGGGAAAAGAAGTCAGTTCCCCTGAGTAAATAGCCAGGTATTATACTGGTTAAGAACTGCTGCTCCAGATAATTTTCAGCTGTCCTGGGGAAGCCATTTGCCTCCAGGATGTATGGAGTGGGGATAATAATACCCTTGTCACCCTATAGCATGTATAACATTAACTACCTACATCACCCCCAGTGCCACCGCTTCCCCAGCATTCTTAATTTCTGTTGTTGAAGTCCACTCTTCTTGTATTCCATAGCACTTGCCAGCTTGTAACATAGAATAGAAAGTATTTATCTATATGTCTTTTATAGTCTCTTCCTATTAGAATAGAAGCCCCGTGGAGACACTTAATCTCCATTTTGTTTGTTGATTTACCACTAGGACCCAGAGCTGTGTCTACCTTATACTAGGTGCGCATTACATTTTAAATGAGTACCTTATGTGCCACATGCTCAAGTCAGATATTGTATGAACTTGTAAATGCAAATTATTATTGTTTTTATTAGAGAGCTAACTGTTAAAACCAATTCGCAGCCTCAGCTGGTGTGGCTCAGTGAATTGAGTGCTGGCCTGGGAACCAAAGGGTTGCCTGTTCAATTCCCAGTCAGGGTATATGCCTGGGCTATGGGCCAAGTCCCCAGTTGGAGGGGTGCGGGGTATGGGTACAGGAGGCAACCACACATTGATGTTTCTCTCCTTCTCTTTCTCCTTCCCTTACCCTCTCTCTAAAAATAAATAATATCTGAAAAAAAAAAAAAAACAATTTGCAAAGTGACCTGCTTCATTCAATTTGCTAATACACACTCAAGAAAGATTATAGAACTCTCTTCCCCAAACTTTAGGGCTCCTGATTCTGGTCCTCTGCATTTCTCTTCTCTCTGAGCTGACCTGGAGCACTGAGGATCAAAGCAAACCTCATTAAATTACCACCTGCTCCAAACTGTGTTGCACCCCACACCAGTGTTGCCCTAGAACTGGGCACTTATGAAAAAATTAGGGAAGTGCTTTCTTTCTTTGAGGCAATGGAAAAAAGATGGTTGAAATACTAATTTGCGTTTTGCTTTTATTGTTATCGAGGAAACAAAACATACAGAATCCATCTATATATTTTTCTCTTTTTTCCAATTTTTAAGAAGGAAGCCAGGCCTCTGCCCCTCCTGTCTTCAAGTGTTGTCTCAAAAAGCAACATCTTTCAAACAATCTCTCTCCTACTTGTTGTGAATACCTAAGTTTATTGCAGAGTTTACGTCCAACATTGCGGAAGGAGTGGGAGGAAGGGGTTTCCACTGAGGAAAGGCTGGGATGAGGGTGAGTTGCAAGTTGTCTAGGATCCTACTGGCCAATGCAATGACTTTGGCTCTGCTTGGACTGGATGGGAAGCTATCAGAGGTTTTTGAGCATAAGAGTGGCATGTTATAACTTTAATTTTAACAGGACCACTCTGAACTCCAAAGAATGTAGTGCAGAGAGGACTTGGAAGTTTTTACAATGATCTTGGCAAGAGATAGTGGTGGCTCAAATCAAAGTGGGGATTGTAGAATTGGCGAGAAGTGGTCAACCACTTGAAAAGTAGCAGGCCTTCGGGTGCTACGTTTTAACAAGAATTAGAGGTGGGAGTGTTTTGACCCATTTAAACCTTCTGTGGTCTGGACCCCTTCAGCATGTTTTCCTAGGATGGGTGGGATTTGAGTGTAGTCTGCAGATGTGAACAGAACAAAGTCAGCTGGCTCTCATAGGCATTGAACCCATGACCCCTAGCTCATTAGCTTCCACCCTAATCAAGTTAGCTAAATGAGGGCCGAAAAACTACATAGGGCTCTGCCCCCTTCATCAAGTCCTATGTAGTCAAAGCAGTATCTGCCAACCTCACATAAAATCCTTGAAGTTTCTTTGCCTTTGTTGTTGAAACAATATAAAATGCCTACAAAATGGATTTGGAAAACAAAGCAATGCTTGCAGAGACTTCTACCAGTAAAATAGTAAGCCCTGTCCATCCTGGATGCATATAAGCCATTCTTGAAAAGTCGTTTTTATGGGTCCATTTTGATAGTCTTCTTTTTTATTGAAAATAATTAACATTTTCTGAATTTGCTCAGTTTTCCTCAAGGGATCAATCACCTTCTGGGCACACAATCGTATGTTCTAACAGGCTTACATGAGGAAAAGAAATACCATTCATTACAGCTCAAACAGTAATAAGAGGCAGAGATAACCACCTCTTGAATAATAATTTTTAAACCCATCTTCACCCAAGGCAATGTTCCTTCACAGGAGGATAGTCACATGGGGAACATGCCAATTATAAGGCAATTGGTTTGTTTTTCTAGCAGATTTGCTTTATTAGCAGTCCCCTAATGTGTTACACGTTCCGTTACAAAGTGTGACAATCTATGGTGCATTCTGGGGATTTCAGAAAAGGAAAAGATCTTGCAAATTATTATCTGTATCAGAATTATAATTTTACAAATGATTAATCTCAATCATCCATCTCTTTTTCCTCTTGGGTTAAGCACGAAAATTATATCCTGCAAAATTAGCTGTCAAAATGTGAGCCTGTGGTTTTGGAGTATTCGTGCATCAGGAAAACGAAAAGGAGATCTTTATTAATGAGCTGGATTAAATAAATAAAAAGGTGATTGTAGGAGACATGCTGCTCTGTTGCTACAATATGTCTCATGATTTCCCAGTAGTCAGATAATATTTACCAAATTGAATCAGGATTCAATATGACTATTACTTGTTTCCAGGGATATCTTATCACTTAAGTATGATATTTTCACCTATGTCTTCCTTATGGACTGGATACAAATGGTCATGCATTTTATCATTCTTTGTCATTGAATTATACTGACCGTAGGTAAATATTTTGACGACAAGCATTTAGAATGTGTGTTAGAGTGGGGAACAGTTCCCGTATATCACCAGACCAGTGCAGAAGTGAGCAGCAATTCAGGGAAGAGGAGAGGACTTGAAAAGAGAATTACAAATTGAGAACCATGTAAACAAACAAAGAAATCCTGAAATCAGCAATTTTATCAGGCGTGACTTTGCTACTTCAGTACAATGAACTATTATCAGTTGGTATCATTCTTATGACCTATATCACCTATTACTTTGACTTGCAATTACACATGTATATGCGCCATCCTCCCCCATGCTAGACGGCAAGTTTAATTCCTGGTATTTAGTAGGCAATCAATAAATTAAAAAGGAGGAAAAGAGAAAAGGATATTGAATAAAACAGATAATTAAAATAATACTGTCTTATCAATTGGGCTGTAGATAAAACATAATCACATGTTTAACACTAAAACAATTCACATCATGGTACATCTTTTAACTTGGAAGAAAGAGTACAGGATTGTAAGTTTTCCAAGCAGACAAAACAAAGCAAAAAACTGAGTTTTTGTACAGTCTGATGATGCTCGGGGCTGCCTCCACACACAAATGTAGCTACAACACTCTTCTTTTTGGTTTTGCTTATGTTACTGTGATATTGTAAAAAAAAGGGAGAGGTTGACTTCACCTGAGGCCTGCTGCTTTTAAACTCATCGGCATTTTCAGGCATCAGTGTATTTTAAAGTATTTTTAAAAAGTTGTACAAGTAACCTGGAGGATCTGTCAGAGCTGAGGACCCCTGGGTAAGGAGTGTCGCTGCCATCGTTTCTGGGGAGGGACAGGAAACGGCTTGACCTGACTCCCTTTGCTCTTCAGTGCTCTGGTTTCAGTCCAGACCTTCGGTTAGAGGAACAGAGGACCCCACACAAGTTACCTTACATAAGAAAGAGAGTTGATAATAAGGACACGTGTGTGCCAGAACTGGAAAACTGTCACAAGATGAGGCAACACTAAGTCTCTGAGTTCTTTCGCTGTCCTGAGCCACCACCTCTCTCTCTCTCTCTCTCTCTCTCTCTCCCCCCCTCCACCACAAATCTCTCATCTCTCCCCAAAATATTCTTGCACTTGCTGAAATGTTTGCTTTTCTTTCCATTCTCTATAATACTTCTTTATTCTTCATGAACTCAATTTTTTTTTGTCTATGACAGAGACTCTACTTCCTCTTAATTTCTGCTCTGCACAACTTCAGTTTCTACTTGATCCATGAGAACTGCCCAAACTTTCGCTATAACAACCTATCATTCTCAGCTCCAGCTGTTAGCTGCTTCACTCCTGAGAGAGCATCCGATTGGCTCAGCTCATCTTTCCACAAAAAAAGCCACCTATCAGTCTTCTGGCTAAATGCCTTTGGGTCAGGTGCCCCATCTCTCTATCTGGGACTCCTGGTTGGGAGTCGTGTTGGCCAAAGTACGTGGTTGAGAACATTCTCTTTGAGAGAGTCTGTGTGTATGGCAGATACCTGGTACCTTGCAGAATGTATCTCAGCATCTTCCATGTCTTAGAATTATTTATATACATTTACATACCTGTCTCATCTTCTGATTTTGGAGCTCTGCAGGAGCTGCTGCATTTCTATAGTACCAGTAGTATTTAGCAGCAAACTTGGCATACTCTCTTTTCTAATCCATGCTTGTAGCATTGACATGTATAATTATATTCCTCTCCCCTTCCTTCCTGACTGGTTGTCCTTCTTTCTTTCCTCTCTCCCTCTTTTCTTCCGTCTTTTCATCTTTCCCTTCCTCACTGTTTTCTTTTTCTTCTTTCTTCTGCAGCATGTAAGGAACTACTGTGTTGGACACTGTGTAGGCAAGATAACATCAAAATATAGGAAAGACATATTTACTTGCATGGGTAAAGGACATCTATAGTAAGATGTTATATTTAAAATAGTATGTGTTTGACCTTCTGGTAGTTTTTTCTTCTCTTACCTCATATAGCTTACTAACTCTTTATTACTTCATTGCTTTGGGGATTTTCCAGGGCAGAACACAGAAGAAGCAGATGTCAGTGTTTCTTGCCTTTTATAAATGCTTATAGTCATGGAAAGGATGTTGTACGTGTCCCAGAGGGGAAATTCAGAGGGGGTGTTCCTTTGAGAAAACAAGAGAAAAGAGGGAGAAAGTCTCCTACAGCTGGGAGGAAGTATGTGCACGGGGGAAAGGGTTCTGAGGAGGGGTGTGAGCTTGGCGCTTCCTTGGCAACATGGCAAGAAATGGATCCCACAACAAGTAGTTCGATGCTGCACCCGCATGAGGCTCCCACCTTCCCCACAGCATTGGAGCGACAGAGTTCTTCCACCTGCAGCTGCCACTTGACTGGGGCGTTAAACAGGACAGGAGTAGCCAGTGTCCAGAGAGCCTATTTCCTCTCTTCTGAGGGATGCCAGGTGCTGGACCTCTACACGGTGATGGGCGAGGAGGGTTCCCCAGGGAGGAGTGAGACAGAACTTTACACTGGCTGCCTGAGGAGGGCTTAGGTAAATGTAAGGGAAGGAAAAAAACACTGCTTCTTACAGGAGTAAGTCGTAAGTTGGTGAAACCCATTTTGTGTGTACGCTTGTGATACAGCAGACTAATTTCTAACGGCGGCATGTACGCCATCCTCTGGGACCATCGAAGGAGGGGTGGCCAAGCCCGTAATTTAAAGACACTTGTCATGACCATTATCTTGGCCATTATCATGAACTTTAAGAATAAACCTAAACAAAACAATGAACTAGAAAAAATAAGCAACAGGCCTACATGCTATGGGGTGACATCACGATGCCTCACCATTGTCAGGTCACATCAGCAGATGCCAGCTGCCCTTGTTGGCTGGCTAAGTTTGTAAACAGAAGGCAGTGCTCAGTTCCTTACTGTTCTCCCAGATATTTTGTTGTTCTGCCAACTCATTTAACCTCTTAGAATCTCATTCAGGTTCCTCTTGAGGGAAATGAAGAAGCTTGTCAGAGAAATCTGGGGCAGATTTAATTTGCATATAGAAAATTACTTCCAAACTACAAGATACCTTGTAAAAGTTACATATTATAAGTAGTTTTATTGGTACTAACAATTTGAAGTTTACCAGTGTTGCCCTGACCAGTGTGGCTCAACTGGTTGGGTGTTGACCCACAAAGCAAAAAGGTCACCAGTTCAATTCCTGGTCAGGATACATGACTGGGTTGCCAGTTCAATCCCCAGCTGGGTCATGTTCAAGAGGAATCAATTGATGTTGCTCTCTCACATCGATGTTTCTCTCCCTCTCTCCCTTCCCCTCTCTCTAAAAATTAATAAATAAAATATTTTTAAAAGCAATAAAGTTTATTAGTGTTTCCAACAAAGTATCTCAGGTCTATTTGAAAATCTCAGACAAGAAAAATTATTTTAGTGCATCAAAAAGCATCCCTTGCTTAAGTGCTATCTCATTCATCCAACCATATATTTACTAATAAATATATGGGACCAGGCCCTGTGCTAGGCATTTGGTAGGCAGTGGTAAATAATTGACAAGGTTCTTTCCCATAAAGAGATTACGATCCAGTAGGGGAGATTAATACTATACAAGTTGGCGAAATTGTGGGAAATGCCATCAAGATCAAGAACAGAGTGTTTTAAGAGAGAACAAGGGTGAACCCAGGAAACCTTGTTTGAGAAAGTGAGGGTTGATTTCAGTTCTGAGTGATGTGTAAGGGCCAGGCAATGAGAGAAGGGGAGGGAAAGGGAGAGGTAGCTTGCACACTTGAGCTCTCCAGGCAGAGGTGTGGCATGGGTAGAATCCTTTGAGGCCAGAATGTTTCCGGTGTCCTAAAACAGCGCAGAAGTAGTGCATACATTGTCCTTAAATGCCGCTTTTGTTGAGTCCTTTTTATGAGCATTAACATTTTAAGAAATTTCCCAGTGGCTTTCAAAACATGGTTGTGTGAAGACTTTCAAAAATAGCAAGGGACATGTGAAATAAAGGGGAGAGGAGGTTTGTAGTCTATATGGACTAATTTTACATTTTTTATATATCTAGTACATATTAAACTTAATGTTGCATTATGGCTTGCATGGAAATTAAGTTGATTTTGCTAACTCACTTTCATCTCCCTCCGGGAATATTTAATCTAATTTTTACTGTCAATAAATACCCAACTATCTACATTTTTCCCTGTTTTGTCTCACAATAATCGAAACATTAATAGTGGTTATAAAATGTGCTTTCCACACCTGATTAGCTCCCTATACTTAATGGTTCTTGGCGAGGGCTCTGAGTCATAGTTTAGTGTCTTCATAGTCCCAATGATTAAAATATTTTTAGTTCTTACTACACTATAATGAGTAAGAGTAAAATCAAAATTTATATTATGAACTGTTTGTGTTTATATTTCTGATCCATTTAGACAGGTGTCTCTCAAAGCAATATAATCTAAAACACAAATTGATAATCAGTTGACACAAAACCTCTTTCCAAAGTGATTAGCTGCAGCCGAGCAAATCACCTCTCCATTGTCTGATATTTCATACTTTTCATTTCCTTCCTTAATGTATCTAAGCATCACCATGACATGCCACCCACTATCGCTCTGTTCCTATTTGTGTAGATTTTTGGCTTCACTATTACTAGGAGTTTCTTTTACAGAATTTTGCTCGATATTTATTTCCACTCAGCTTCAATTACTGTAATTATTGAAACCATGCTACAACAGACATCATTAGAGTTTACTGCAATTATATAAGTGATACTATTTTCCCAATGACCAAAGCTAGAGCAATTTGAGCAACAAAATAATGTAGCAATAGATTATAATCCTACATATAAATAGACAAGGGCCGGCAAAAGTAGGTTTACAGTTGTGAGTAGGTGAAACACAGAATTTATTCTTTTTTAAAAAGATTTTATATATTCATTTATTAGAAAGAGGGGAAGACAGAGAGAAAGAGAGGGAGAGAAATATCGATTGGTTGCCTCTCACACATACCTTGATCGGGGACCGAACCTGGATGCAGGTATGTGTCCTGACCAGGAATCAAACCAATGACCCTTTGTTCTGAGGGATGATGGCCAACCAGCTGAGCCATACTGGTCAGGGCCAGAGTTTATTCTTGTATTATTATTTATTAATTATTGTATTGTTTATTATTATTATTAGTCTACTTTTGCTTTTCAAAAGCAAACAGATTTATTTTACTTGTGACAATTAGATTTGTTATTAATAAAAAAATCTACAAGATAATATTAACAATGAGTAACATGTTTTGACTGATTACGTTGTGCCAGGCACTGGCCTAAGTCTTTATATAATCCTGTTTAAGGATTACAATATACATGTGAGGTAAAATACTATGCTTATCCCCAGTACACAGATAAGACCATGTTACTGAACAGAAACAGGGGTTCGGCTGCCTATCACTACAAAAGCCAAACTCATGATGTTGGTGAGAAAAACCAGACATTTTATTCAGGTGCTGCATGATCTGGCAGGATGGCAGACTCCTGTCTCAAAGACCATCTCCTCGGCACGACCAAGACAAAAGCCAGTGTCCAGAGTTCCTGCTCCAATGTAATGCACAGTCTTCTGAAGCCGGCAGGTGGGTACTAAGCAGTCATAGTCTGCATCCAGGTAATGTAGCTTATTCCTGGCTCCCTCCTGGAGCCTGTGTGTACAGGCTGTGCAGCCGTGGGCCATGCAACTGCTAGGGCCTCAAGGTCATGTGAACGTACCAGGTGAGCAACAGGGGCTTTTTTTTACACTCCTGGGATTATATTAGTTTTTTTATATACTCCTGGGATGGACTAAGTGCTTTCACATGCTTCAGGTGGGCCCACCTTTCAACCAATCCCTTCCTTCCCGAGGCCAGACTGACAGGCCTCTTTGGTCCAGCACCTCCCCCTTCACCCTTTTGACTTCTTTGGGGCATGTGCCTGACCTCCCCTGGTCCCACTCCCAATCTGGTACTGGAAGGGGGGAAGGAGATCTTTTTTCTCTATCCGATTATCTTGCTAGCCTTTCATGTGCTCAGCGTAAGAACCTACCCTTGCCTCCATCTTAGCCAGTGGATGAGCACCACAGCACCCCAGCTGACTGTTTTACTAAAACCAGACCACAGGTCCCACAGCTCACAAATGTTACAAAGCTTTCACAGGCCTTGGAATCATCAGAGAGATGAAACTATTTTCAGTCCTATTGTAGTATTAGGTATTGAGACTCTATAGTATTTAATTCATGGAGAATTGGCAAACTCTTGTTAGGATATTCAGTTGTCAAGAACAATACATTTTTTTAGATTCCACATATAAGTAAAGTCATATGGTATTTGCCTTTGTCTGTCTGATGTCTTTCACTTAGTGTAGTAACCTCTAGGTCCATCCATGCTGTTGAAAATGGTAAGATTCATTCTTTTTATGGTCAAGTAATATTCCATTGTAGATATGTACCACAAAACAAAAATAAATGAACAACCAAAATAGGAACAGACCCATAGACACAGAGAACCGGTGAACAGTTGCCAGAGGGGAGGGTTGTTGAGGAACTGGTTGAAGAGCATGAAGAGATTAAGAAGGACAAATTGGTCACCACAAAACAGTTCCAGGATATAAAGTACAGCATAAAGAAAATAGTCCATAATATTGCCATAACTAGGATGGTGGCAGGTGGGTACTTGCAATATTGGGGAACCACTTTATAAAGCTTATGCTTATCTAACCACTATGCTGTACACCTGAAACAACTACAAAATAATATTGGATGTAAACTGTCATCAAAAAATAAAATTAAAAAAATTTTTTTAAAAAGAACAATCCATTTTCTAAATTACTCTGAGTGTGTATGTGTGCATGCACATGCTGTAAAAATACAATTGTACTGTGCCTGTGATGTTTGCCATGTCTCCCTCACCAGGCACTTGATTTCTAAGGACCAGAACACTGGCTACTGTGTTGTATCTCCAGTGAGTATTCAGCCCTGGTCCCCAGACTTGGGGCTGTTCTCTGCTCAGACGGGTGCTCATTGTATGTTAGGGCCTGGCTGTTTGAATGTGCTGCTTCAGGAATATTGTTCCAAATCAATCATTCTTGATGTTGAAAATTTACATTTGAAAAGGCTGTTCCCAAGTACCTTGGGCACAACTATCAAAATAGGGGAAAAAAACAGTGAATTGCCTCCTTCCACTGTTGTGACTGCGGTGGTTGCAGTTTTTTGTCATTACATGAATCTAAATTGTCAATGTAAACATTTTCATCCTGAACTGATCCAATTAATTAATTATGTTATTTTTGTATAAGAACATCTAAAGGAGAAACAAAATAAAATCAGAAGCACAAATAAGGGAAAGTTGGAGAAGGGGGAGAGAGGGGGAGGGAGGGAAAAAAGAGAGGAAGCAAGAATGAGTAATGGGAGGACAAAATAGGTAAAATCATATCTACTCCTAAAATGTTCAGCCCTATGTTCCCTCTGGCTCCCATCTTTTGTAAATAGCTCCTACAGGCTCTGAATGTGGCCAACGAGTGTTTAGACTCTTCTAATATGACTGCTGTTTGCCTCACCAGCCTGTAGTTGCTGTTTATAGAGCAAGTAGATAAATAGAAAGCCCATTTGCTTATTTCCAATAATCTTATTAGCAAAAAGGAAAGTTACCGAAGGACACTACAAAGGTGTGTGGTGTGTTTAATAAAACACTTTCCCCAGGAACTGAAAGAAGCCTCTGCATGTGAGATGCAGCAGCTTATCACTAATTCAGAATCTCCCTCCAGCCTCGGACTTTTGTCTTTCTTCTTCCTCCTAGCTGCACTTTCAAGCTGATGGCTTGCTTTGTAGGCGCTGTGCTCTAGAAGGGAGCTCCGAGGAAACGGAGCGAGAGAGTTCATTAGGGATGTTTCATAGTCACTCAGATCGCAGGGTCTCTGTCTCATCTTCGCATATCACACTGCTCATGGAGAGTCTTTCTTTATTTTATTACTTATCCTTGTACAGCCGAAAGTCTACAAAGACGGGGCTCCGGCACGCTGCCATTCACACCGGTGGAATGTGAGCACAATTCAAAGAGTGTCCCGCACTGGTGTGCATTCACTGATTGCAAATCAGCTTATTGTGTTTTAAAAATCCCACATTTTCTTGAAAACGCAGCATTTGAAGATGAAAATCTTATTCTAACAAAAGCATATTACAAAAAGGCAAAATAAAAAAGAGATGAGAGAGAAAGCAGGAAGGGAAAAAGGAACAAAGAAAACAAAGACAAATGAACAAAGAGGATGATCAGGTAGGATTATATTTTTGAATCCAGACAGCTGACCTACGCAAGTCAAGTTTTGTTTGAGGTTTTAATTTACTTTCACGTATTTATTTCTTTTCAGAAACCTCTCCTCAAAACCAATCAGCATTGCTAATGTATTGGTCTCTTTCCAGCCTTGAGAAGTCAAACTGAGACAACATTATTAGCACTCTGGAAAATCAAAAGTCAAGAGACCGAATGGGCCCTTTTCACTCTCACCTTTCTGGATGTGGACACCAGATTACAGCACAGTCTTCTAATTATAAGGTCTATTTTGAAACTATTGCTTTATTCCTAGAAAGCCTTGGTGATTAATGATTTTAGCACCGAAATCCATGATTACAGGTGGCCATTGCAGTTTTCACGTGAACTGCCTGTTGAAAGAGAACATGTTTGATATTATTTAATAGGAGCTATACAATTTTTGGATCCATAGAGGAATTCATTTCATTTTCTATTGATAAAATGAAACTTCTGAAGCTCCAAAGAATTGCAGGATGAAAAAAATGGCCTGAATCTTCCAACTCAGAAACTTCTCTCTGCCCAGATGCAGTATTTATTCCATTGAGTCTCTATTAAATCTAATTCCCAGTAGTTCCAAGCTGGTCTTTAGGAAAGAGTGGCTGGCCTAGTAATATGGAAGCTGTTACATATGCTTTCCTGGATCAGAAGGACAACTTTTCCAAATTTGAGCAACCCTCTGAGGCTTTTGTTTCTTTGTCTGAGTGGTTGGCAACTCTGTACTTGTATCTTTAGTAGGAGAATGCATGTATGGAGACTGCTTTGCACTCAGAAGTAGCAACATGTCTGACTTTTCTCAATATTATAGAATCTAGAGGACATTTATTCAAAGCAGCAGCACTGTGTTTAACACAGGTTCAGAGACTTTCCTTTGCCTCAGACTGCTAAAGCAATGCAAAAGAGTTTTTACATTGTACCAGACTTCCTTGGATTGCATAAAATCAACATGTACCTCCTGAGTGCCTACCAGGGCTGGATTGCATAATGCCAGGAAGCACCACCAAGATGCCTTTGGAGTCTGCAATGTAGTGGTACTGGTGCCTATTATGTACAAGGAATACGAAAAGGTTTCATGATAATAAATATGGTCCAGTCTTTGACCTCAAATCATTTTTAGACTCCAAATGGGAAGACATGCCTTATGGATGTATAAAATAAAATAATACTTCAAGAGCTAAGTAACAATATATAAGAATATGTGTCACAAGGCACTGGAAGATTCATTGCCAAATGTTTGCATAAACAACGAGTGCTATGAGTCTCCATGAGCAAAATGTGCCCTGGCCACTTGGACACGCCAGTTGAGCATATTGGTGTCACACTCCAGTTTTCATAAATTGATCCATTTTCATTTCAGTTCTGCTGCTCATTCTGTAATATATTTTTTCTTTTTACTCACTTGTACTTTGAAAGCCTGATCTTAGATTCTGAGCTTTAATAGTCTACATTTCCAATTCTCTTAGTTTTCTCTGCAGCCAAATGTGCTTGCAGTCTTGCTCACCCAGTCTTAATAAACAGGATGTTTGCACAGCAGGGAAGCGTATTCTCATTTATCTCTGACCAGAAATGTGAAGAATGGGGCGGTCTGATGGCCATTATCTTAAACCTATGTGACTGCAGACATTTTGAAGTAACGGAGGAGACAGTTGGGCCACAAAAACCACATTAAAGTTTGTTTCTCTCAGCTGCAGACTGCAGATTAAGTCCCCAGTCGCATTTCTTATATAAGGCTTTTTTTTTTTAATAAATGAATGCATATAAGATTATTTTGTGTTCAACAAAGAAAAGACGTCACCTAACTTGAAAGACTGAAAAACTCCTGAGTTCAGAGTTCTCAGAGGGAGTTACTTGGCATATTATTTTTTGAAACTCCTTCCACCTGATTAAAGAGAAACGCTGAAGGTCATGACAGGGTTCCTCTGCTGCGCTGTCCTCGCCGTCCCGTGGAAGGAAGTCGAAGCCAGGGAGAGATGTTTCTATTATCTCAAGAGTGACAGGATTTTCATTTTCAATTTGCTGCAAACAAAATTTAAATGTAAATAAAGTTGAAAGGATGGACATACGAGTTTACTCTTTGAATGGTATGTAAGCAATTTTAAGACTTTGATAAGAAATTCTTTGAGAGTAGTATAGGAAGCAATCACAACGCACACACACACATATACACACATCACTGAAGACTAGTAAATATTTCTAGGCAAACTATAATTAACAAAGCATCACCACAAAGTGTCTTTAAGTGAATGCTCTGTCTAATAGCCAGGTCCTCACTTAGGGAAGAGCTTTCCAGGATTTTGAAGCATGCACGTGAGTCTAGTTAGTACCTGGCAAGGACAAGGTCCTCTATACCGTTCCTCCTACATTAGTAGGTTGAGCACAAAATAATCTAACAACTCATGTTTCTTTGATATCCGCTATGTATCTAACACAGAAGGAAAAGAGAGAGAGACAACCTCTGTCCACTGTCTGATATCCTTGAGAGACAATAAGGCAATTTATAAAAAGCCTACATTGAACCCTGATAATAAAACGCAAAGGAAAGGCAAGGCCGAAGTGTAAACTGGAAGGCTATTTGGCAATGCAGATGTGGAGGGGAAAGGTCTGAAAACTGCAACACAAGGGGGAAGTTTTCACCGAGGGAATACAGCTTGAGCAGAGATTTGAAGGATGGTACTAGAGGTACAATCGAGGACTTGAGTCAAAGCGCCAGAACAGTGTCTGTCTGGATTGTTTTCTACCAGGCATACTGCTGCAACACCCAGTCCTCATCAGCGTCTCGGTTGTTGCATAGGTTACCATCCTGAGACGAGAGAAGTGGGGTCTCCTGAACCCACATATCCCATAAAGAATCTTGACTCTCCTCTCCTCCACTCAGGGGGCCCTAGGCGCTTTTCCTGGGACTCTGGGCGGCGGGTGTCGTTCTTGCAGGAGGGTTGCACACTCTCCCCACCCCCTAAACTTTCATGACATTGTGGCCATTCCACAGTTCTCTGCTCTAACGACGAAGCTGGCCAGGACTGCTGTAATCCAAGTACCGTCCTCCCCTCTTATCCATGGATTCTCTTTCCAAGGTTTAGTTACCCACCGTCAACCACAGTTTAAAAATGTTAAATGGAAAATTCCAGAAATAAACAACTTACAAGTTTTAAATTATGTGCCACTGTGAGTATTGTGATGTAAACTCATGCTGTCCCACTTGATTCCACCCAGGATGGGAATCATCCCTCTGCCCAGAGTAGCCAACTCAGTTATCAGATTGACTGCCCCAGCGGCACAGCGCTTGTGTTCGGGTAACCCTTCCTGTGTTTCGTAATGGCCCCAAGCGCAAGAGCAGCGAACGGGGACACACCAGAGAGAAACCACACGTACTTTCTTTAAGTGAAAAGGTCTGTATGTTTAGGGGAAAACATAGTGTGTGTGTGAATATATGTACGGCTGGTTTGGTACTGTCACTGTTTCAGGCATGCACTGAGGGTGCTGCAACATCCCCTCACGGGCTGAGGGGGAACACTGCATAAACTGGAGAAGTACTGAGTCAGGGTAAGGAGTCGAAGTCAGTCTGAGAAAAGTGACTCACAGAATGAAACAAAGCAAAGTATTAAAAATGATGATTGAGCCCTGGCTGGTGTAGCTCAGTGGATTGAGCGTGGGCTGGGAACCAAAGGGTCCTGGTTCGATTCCCAGTCAGGGCACATGCCTGGGTTGCAGGCCAGGTCCCCAGTGAGGGCCATGTGAGAGGCAACCATACATTGCTGTTTCTCTCCCTCTCTGTCTCCCTCCCTTCCCCTCTCTCTAATAATAAATAAATAAAATCTTAAAAAAAAATGATGATTGAAGTTGGTATGGTGATTCCATAATTCTGTTTCCCTACCCAGTCCCCTGTGGAGGTTCCCATCACTCTCCTGTGGATTTATATGGAAAGCCACTAACCCAGGCTTAACGTCCATTTTATCGTCCTTACCCCTGTTGCTCTGAGTAGTAGGAGCTTGTGGTCAGGACAGATGGTCTGAAGGTCTGCTGTCTAACACACAGTGGCCACTTCAGCAGCCCACGCTCCAACAGCCACACGCCAGAATTCGTGGTATACAGGGTGTTTCAGAATGAGAGAATGCTAAGGACGAGTCAAGTGCTTTCCACACAGAGATATTAGGGGGGAAAACAAAACAAAAACATACATGATCTGAATAGTTATCCTAGGCTCAAGACAAACACTTCACTCTGGTGGTTCAAAGGTTATCTTTTTACACCCCTTTTATGTATTGGTGTTTTTGATGAGCTACAGAGAAACAGCAGCAACAGATACCACTCCCATGAGATTTCTGGAATCTATTTGGCCACTGTTCACCTCCGCAGCCAGGCATTTGGACAGTGTCTCAGAACAGCAAGCTTGGCATTGAAATTTCTATGGCGTTCGTGTTCGTGCACACCAAGGCCTGAAGTCCCAAGGCCAGCTAAGAGCCATTTCTCACACTTCCTCCTTGTTTCTCAGCCTCCCTCCTGGAAGGGAGGACATTTGTGAACAATTAGGAAGACAGAGGCTTTGAACTGTGCCTTTGCCCCGTGGTGGAAGGTGGGCTCTGAGCCCTGGCAGCCTGACGTGTCCAGAGGAACATGAGCTTCCTCTTTCCCCCTCTCAGCGAGAAATGTGGCAGGACCACGGCTGAGACAAAGGAAACAAACAACGCTGGCCAGTTCACTGCCAGGGCCTTAAATGCTACAAAGCCAACACTGTGGCTCCCCTCCCAAAGGTGAGAGGGGCAGGCTGAGGTTACTTCAACCAGACTGGATTCCCTAGTCCTCAGATGTCTAGTTAAGGTCGTTGCGGAACGGGATGCTCTGCAGAGGACATACATGAAAAATGAGACTTATTTTTTCCAAAAATGTTCTGACTTGATTAAAAAATAACCACATAAATTTTATTTAATTAAAGATGTCTTGTTTTTACTTTTTTCATTTTATTAAAATTTTTAAATTTTATCTTATTAAATATTTGTCTTAGAGTACTTACTTTATATTATTAAAAATAATATCCTTAGTTTAGTTCATCATCTAGGCAACAGTGAAGAATACAATAGATACTTAAATGTTGGCTAATATCAGGATGATTCAAGCGCTCAAAATGCAAGTCGGGTCACGGCAACTGCTAGGCGTTCTCAGGTCTCCCTTTCACTTGCTTCTTGGCTCAGGTGGCTGTTCTTTGGTTTGTGAGGTGGGGCAGTAGAGTCAGTCTCTTTGCCATAGGAACACCTGTGGGAGATACTCGGTACTCATTTAACTTCGCTCATCACTCCTTTTCCTCAGCATATTTGGCAGGGCACACCCAATTTAGAAATGGAATGAGGAAGCTGAGGCTTGCTTAGCTCTGGCAGCAAAGCCACCCTGTACCAGCTCCTGAAATGCCCTCCGGCTGCCAGGAGAACCCTGCCTGACCTGGATTCCTAACCTGAAAAATGAAGGGTGGGGCCACAAGGAGGTGAGCCTGGTTTCCCGTTCAGCTTGGCTGTAGAGCAGCACAGTCGTGAGACCTTTTCACCTGGTTTACCTGTTATAGAAATGCCAGAGGGAAAAGCTGGCGCCCCCACGGCCTGCAGGCTGAGCGGTCTTTTGGGAGAGGCTGAAGCATGTGAGTGAAGGAAGTGTGTCATCTATTGCCAAGTAGGAGAAACACTGAATTGGAAAGATTCAAATCATGACTTCGGGGGGTGGGGGGAACCACACTTGAAAGTAACTGCAGTGCCTAAACTATTTAAATAAGGACCACCCTGAAAAACTGGAATTTGAGTGTCTTCAGGCCAACCTTCTGGAGATGCTGTTCTCTGAAGATGGAGATTGGATGCTGGCATTGTGTCTGGATTTCCTGAGTTGCTCTAGGATAAGACAAACTGTCCTTGTTTTGAATTCTTCTTAGTAATAAATAAATATATCAATAAATAAAAATGAAGCTAACCATTTGTTATATGTCTAAACTATAGAGAGTGCTATTAAAATGCTTATGAACTCTCAAAATAATTGCCTTCAAAGGGACCCCTGAACTTAGGTGAACTTTGTCAGGAGGAGGTCAGATGTGGTGAACAGACCTCCCGTAGGCATGAACACCACACACAAACTTAACTGCTCTCTCTACACACATCACATTTAGGGCACAGGTTTGACTGACCTCATGCAAATTATAGCTATCTCCATTTGTGTCCACAGAAACTCAGAGGTGATAA